>KE505295.1:38599-51856 GCA_000441515.1 Elaeis oleifera | reverse complement strand
GGTTGTCCAAGACTTCCAGAGATCATAGCACGCAATGCTATGATCATAGCCCGCCGCCAAGTGGGATAATTTCGATCAATGCGTTGAGCAAACAAGACACCAAAATTGTTTCAGGATTATCAGAAGATGTCAAATAATAAGGTGAAGTGGCATCTTGACTCTGATTTAGATGAGAAGTAGAAGAGCTCGAGTTTTCCATAATTATACAGCAAATTGAAAAAAAAGCCAAAAATTAAAAGAAAACAGGCCTGATATTACGTCAAAATAGTGATCCAACCAGCAAAGAACTACGATCCACGGTAAACTCCCTGATATTGTCGATCGCCATCAGCCGTTATAAGAGAAAGGAGACATCCATCGACCCTAGGATTGGGGACTCCCTACGATTAAAGCAATTCAGCCGGAGGAGGAGCAGCCGCGCATCTAGAAGGCAGCGTGGTCGCATGCCCTCACGGTTTCGATGGCGATGTCGAAGGAGAGGAACAGTCGTGGATCTGAAGATAGCGTGATCGTATGCCCTCACGGCTTCGACGGCGATGTCGAAGGAGAAAATAGCCCTCAGCCGGAGGAGGAGGAACCGTCAGTCAAAGGAGGAGCAGATCTGGGGATGTCCGCCGCACCCCGCGGTATCTCCATCCACTCGAGCTCGCCGTTCGGTCCGGGAAAGGGAGGAGCAGCCGTCAGTCGGAGGAGGAGCGGATCTGGAGATCTTCAGCCTTCAGTCGGAGGAAGAGTAGCCGTCAGCCGGAGGAGAAGCAGATCTAGAGAGATCTTCGGCCTTTAGCCGGAGGAAGAGCAGCCGTCAGCCAGAGGGGGAGCAAATCTGGGGATCTCCGCCGCACCCCGCGGTACCTACGTTCACTCGAGCTCGACCTTCTGGTCAGGGAAAGGGAGATGGTGAGCGACAGGCGACGACTGGGGAGTGACGAGACCAGATCCAGCCGAAGTGAAGGACAGATTTGAGGAGGGAAATCGGATCGAAGAAGACGATGGGAGGAGGGAAATCAGATCGAAGAGGAGGATGGGTTTAGAGTTAAAACTTCCCCTATCCTCGCTCTTTCTATCGCCCCTGCTTTGATACCATGCAAAGATTTAAAGAGTATTTCCTCACACTCAGATCTTTATTGCTACATGAGAGTGGGTACAAGTTGAGAAAGGATTGGATAAGTACAAAATATCTGACTTAAATATAAAATACCTAACTGATAGCTATTTGATAAATACAATTTTGCTATATAATCTTATCGATATAACGTTCAATATCTCTCAAAACAAATAGTCCTATTGGGTCTGTTGGAATTAAACCAAATTAGTTTCATATTATTGGTCCATGTGTCATTACTTCATTGGGTCTATTTATGTTAAGTGTGGTGAGGTGGTGTTACGTGTGTGCACTGAAAACTTTAAGTCGGTGAACGGTCAAAACCCCACATATATAAATTCATGTGTTGCTGTGTCCTTTTAAAAAAAGGGTGTGCGGCTGTCTCTTAAAAAAACAAGAGAGGTGTGTGCCGTCAAAGGTTTTATATGGTCTCGGTTTTGTTGTGGGCTGCGGTGCAGTAATGTTTAATTCTTTGTGATTTTAATGTTGAGCCAAAGTCTTGTATTGTGTTCTTGGTTTATCGATTCAACAAAAATTATTTCATTGTCAGTTTAATTTCTACATCTGGCATCAGAGCTATGGAGTTTATAGATCCAAACCTTAAATTTGATGGTAAAAATAGTTTTGAAGAGTGGCAAGAACGTATAGAGAATTACTTCAGATACAAAGAGGCTTGGATCGCGGTAGAAAAAGATTTCATGGAGCCAGCAGAAGCCACAGTTTTAACTGATGTGCAAAGAAAGGAATTGAAGAGCCTACGTTCCAAGAATAATTTTGTTTATACATCCTTCGAGGTTGTCTTGAAGGAAACGTTCGTCAGAAGCTGCGTGGTGTGCGATCTGCACGCGAAGCTTGGAACATTTTGCTCAAATCCTATCAAGAAAAATACCAGTTAAAAGGATGCGATTACAGACGTTGAGAAGACAATATGAATTGCTCGAACAAGACAACAACGTGAGTGTTGCAGATTATATTTTGCGGATTCAGAAACTTGTCAATGATATAAAGGCAAACGGTGAAGAGATATCAGAAAATCACATCATGGAGAAAATTATTAGAACGTTGACAGATCGATTTGAGCATGTTGTAGCAGTAATTGAAGAGTCACAAGATATCAGTATCATGACTGTTGATGATTTGCAAGGAAAATTGGAAGCGCATGAACATCGCTTGAATGAGAAGAAAGGAAAACAGCTTCAATTGAGAAAGCACTAAAGGCTCAAATTAATTTGAAGGGAGACAAAGGTGAATCTTCAAGTCAGAGGGGTCAAAACTACAAAGGAAGAGGAGGCAGAAATTTCAGATCAAATCGACAATATGGATGGGGGAATAATGCAGGCCACCAAAATCAAGAAAAGAATGATAAATCTAAGATTCAATGCCACAAGTGCCAAAAACATGGGCACTACCAAAGAGAGTGCAAATCCCACATTCAATGCCATAATTGTGGAAATTTCGGCCACTATAACAGAGAATGTCATGCAAGAAGGAATAACAATAGAGATAATCATGCCAAGGTTGAAGGAATAACAATAGAGATAATCATGCCAAGGTTGTGGAGAACAATGCTGATCGCACAGAGACACTCTTGTTGGTCAGTCAGGAAGCAGTAGATTCAGATGACAGACAATGGTTGCTAGAAACAGGTTGTAGTAACCATCTGAGTGGTAAGAAACAATTATTTGTGAGCTTGATGAGTCCTTCTGCACTACTGTAAAAATTGGAGATAATACAAGAATCCCTGTTTATGGCAAAGAAAAATTATCACTAAATTGAAGGATGGGTCTCATAATTATATTTCTGAGGTTTTCTACTCACCCAGTATTTGTCAGAATTTGTGGAGTGTTGGACAGCTTGCATAGAAGGGTTATGATTTGCTTTTCAACAAGGAAGGGTGTGTTATCAGTGATAAAGAGAAAGGGGTGATAGCAAAGGTGAAGATGTCTGGGAATCGTCTGTTTCCATTGAATTTGAATCATGGTAACTTTTCTTGTCATGCCTCTATTATTGTTGATGATAATTGGTTGTGGCATATGCGTCTTGGGCACTTGAATTGGGCAAGTATGAAATTTCTTGCTGCTAGAAAATATGTTTTGGGTATGCCATCAGTAAATGTACCTGAGAAGGTTTGTGAAACTTGTGCTTTGGGAAAGAAGCATAGGGATGCTTTTCCTAAAGGAAAATCATGGAGGGCAACTAGACCTTTAGAACTTGTGCATTCTGATTTGTGTTCAATGGAAGTTCCATCACATTCTGATAACAGGTAATTTATTATCTTCATTGATGATTTTAGTAGAAAAGTATGGATTTATTTTTGAAGCATAAATCTGAGGTTTATGGTGTATTGAAAATTTTGTGACATATGTTGAGAAACAAAGTGAGTTTTATGTTAAAATCTTGAGAATTGATAGGGGCACTGAATATACTATTTGTGATGATTTTCTTGAAAAGCATGGCATTAAGCATCAGTTGACTGCTAGATATACTCCATAACAGAATGGTGTAGCTGATAAGAAAATAGAATTATTACAGATATAGTTCGTTGTATGTTGCATGCTAAAATTTACCAAAAATTTTGGATGGAGGCACTTGATTGTGCGGTGTGTATTTTGAACAGGTGTCCCACTAGAAGTGTCTATGGCAAGACTCCTCAAGAAGCTTGGTGTGGGCAAAAACCCAATATTAGCCATTTAAGGGTATTTGGGTGCATTGCCTACGCACATGTACCTGATGAGTTGAGAAAGAAGTTGGATAAAAAAGCAGAAAAGTGTATCTTTATTAGTTACAATCATAAAACCAAAGGGTACAAGTTATATAATCCTAAAACTGAAAAAGTAGTTGTCAGTAGAGATATCACCTTTGATGAGGTTGGTTGGGATTGGTCAGTGCAGGAGAAAACTCCTATGCATATGCCTGTGGTCATTGGTGATAATTCATATATTGAAAATCCAGTTGATGAACCAATCAATATGGTGGATGCCTTTGAAGAGCCTACTAGACACTCACAACATCAACACCGCTTACCTACTTGTTTGTAGCATTATGTTGTTGATACTGATACTTACTTATCTGATGACGATAATATTGCATACTTTGCCTTGGTTGCAAATTATGATCCTGTCAGTTTTGAGAAGGCTGCTAATAGCAAGTAGTGGGTTCAAGCGATGGATGAAGAGACTCATGCCATTAAGAAGAACAAAACGTGGGAGCTCACCAAACTCCCTATAGACAAGAAAGCAATTGATGTCAAGTGGATATACAAGACAAAGTACAAGCCCAATAGAGAGGTGGACCACTACAAAGCACGGTTGGTTGTCAAAGGCTACAACAAAAATCAGATATTGATTGCTTTGAGGTGTTTGCTCTAGTTGCTAGACTTGATACTGTACATATGATTATTCTTTTGCTGCGCAAAATTGTTTGAAAATTTTTCAAATGGATATGAAGTCTGTATTTTTGAATGGTGTACTTGAGGAAGAGGTGTATGTTGAACAACCGCCTAGTTATGTGAAGAGGGGGGAGGAAGAGAAAGTTTATAAGTTAAAGAAAGTTTTATATGGCTTGAAACAGACAGCTAGAGAGTGGTACACATGCATTGATTCTTATTTTTGCAAAATGGCTTTTATAAATATCCGTATGAGCATGCTTTGTATATCAAATCTAACATGCATGGAGATATTATTATTGTTTGCTTATATGTGGATGATTTAATTTTATAGACAACAATGCTAAATTATTATCTAGCTTTAGGGAGGCCATGATTGTTCAATTTGAGATGACAGATGTGGGTTTGATATCTTATTTCTTGGCATTGAGGTGATGCAGGCAGATGAAGGCATATTTGTTCACAAAAAGAATATGCTCATGATGTTTTGAAAAAATCAAGATGGAATCATGCAATCCAATCTTGACTCCCATGGAGGAAAGAGTGAAACTTGTGAAAGATGGCAGTGGTGAGTTGGTTGATGCGAATAACTTTAGAAGACTTGTAGGAAGCCTATGGTACTTGACTGCTACAAGGCCAGGTATTGTTTACAGTGTTCGACTTATTAGTAGATTTATAGAGACTCTACGTCAATCTCACTTGTAAGCTGCAAAGCGAAGTTTGAGATACATCAAAGGTATGCTAAGTGATGGAAATTTTTATTCTAATACTAATGCTACAAAACTTATTGGATATACAGATAGTGATTAGGCAGGTGATATCAAGAGGCGCAAAAGCACCTCAGGCTATGTCTTCCAACTTGGTGGTGGTATATTTCTTGGTCATCCAAGCAGCAGCAGGTGGTAGCTCTCTCTATAGTAGAAGCAGAATATATTGCAACTGGAGTTTGTACCACACAAGCAGTGTGGTTGAAGAAATACTTGGTGAATGGTAGCATCAACAAAGAGAGCCAACAAAAATCTTTTGTGACAACAAGTCTTTTATTGCGTTGACAAAGAATCCAATGTTCCACGGTCGCAGCAAGCACATCGACATTAAGTTTCACTACATCCGTGATTTGGTGAAAGACAAGGAGATTACAATTAAGTTTATTCATCTGAAGATCAAGTTGCAGATATCTTTACAAAGCCTCTCAAGATGGATGAGTTTCTGAAACTCAAGAAGATGCTAGGCATGATGAAGCTTGAAGATTTGGTTTAAGGAGGCAATGTTGGAATTAAACCAAATTAGTTTAATATTACTCGTCCATGTGTCATTACTTCATTGGGTCTATTTATGTTAAGTGTGGTGAGGTGGTGTTACGTGTGTGCACTGAAAAGTTTAAGTCGGTGAAGAGTCAAAACCCTACATATAGAAATTCATATGTTGCTGTATCTTTTAAAAAAAGTGCGTGCGGCTACCTCTTAAAAAAACAAGAGAGGTGTGTGCCGTCAAGGTTTTGTGTGGTCTAGGTTTTGTTGTGGGCTGCGGTGCAGCAATGTTTAATTCTTTGTGATTTTAATGTTGAGTCAAAGTTTTGTATTATGTTCTTGGTTCATCAATTCAAACAAAATTGTTTCCTTGTCAGTTTAATTTCTAGAGGGTCTCCACTATCTCTCTCACCATCCTAAAGACAATGTGGAGGTCTAAGCCTGGGGATGGATGTTCCGTTAACTGGTAGATGCTATTTGACTTTTTTAGTACAATGAGGTTCTTCATGTGGATTTATCGCCACTGGATTTTATAAAGGTTTCTGTGATTATGCCTCATTTTCTTTTCTTTTTTGGATAAATCAGATGAGTCCTATTACTTTAAAAAAATACATGTTAAAGAGTAGATCCATTTGATTCGCCATATATAAAATTATCCAATTAGTAGCACTATTCATCTCTCAATAAATTCGCGTCATGTTATTTCTCTCTGGACCTCTTCTACGTCTAAAATCCAGTTATATTTTGGTTCCTCTGGGTAATACCGATAGATCTACGTTTCAAGCATAAGCACCTTCCGTTTAACCGCGTCAAATATAGCTGAGTCAGCCTTCATAGAGATGGTAGATCTCTTCTTGAGCCGTTTTCTATTCTTTGTTAAACTTCCTGAAGAATGGCTATAGACAAGGTTGCACGGTGTGAATTCTCTCATCAGTGTGTTGCAATGTTATGCGAAGGACCTGTAGTCCACCGCCGTGTGCTACGTTTTTTAGTATTTTGAAGCATTTGCAAGTGTTTTCTGATATTTTTAAAAAAATTAAAGTGAAGTTTTAGGAAGCTTGAGGTGTGGCCTGATATTTGAAGCCCGAATAAGTACTGGGCTTACGCCAGAAATGTAAGCCTAAAGATTGGGCCAAATTCTGATCGGTCTGAAGCCTATTATATCTTGGACTGAGCCTGATTCGGCTCATGAACCTGCCCATTTGGGAGACGACAATTAAATCGGTTTAGCTCCTCGCCAAGGATGGTTGAGATGAGTCAGCAAACCACAAGGGCAAGGCAACCAAGTGTGGCTTGGGTTCAGGTTATATCCTTGTTAATCATTAGATCATGCTTTGCATAGCTTTCAAAGCTCTTCAATATTTCCTTCCATCTATCAGCATAAATCACGAGATAGATGACATGTTTTGAAAGTTGTGAAAGTACAATCCGATGGTTATGTCACGAAAGAAGATCAATCATTCTTTGTACAAAGATGATCAATTAGTTTTTCAGGAAGATACAACCCGCACCCCTCTAACTCGAAGTTTTTTTCACTGCACCCAAGGGATCCAACCAAGGAATATCTTTCTAAGTTTCCGATCGAGACCGTAACCTCAAATTTCAGACAGCAAGCAATCATATTCTAACCTTCTATGATATATGTGTCGTGCTGCCGAGGGTCATACATCCCTATACAGCTACCACATCATCCATTGTAGAGAACAATGACCGTCGCTTTTCTCGGGATTCCAAGCAATCAAATTTGGTGCAAAACATATATATATAAGCATTATCTTTGTATCTTCGAGATGATGACATGGCGGCTATCCTGGGTTGTATGATCCTCTATGAAACAAGCATACGCCATAGAGGATCTCGACCAACAAACTAAGCCTGTTCAGGACTAGGGCCTTGGAAAGTTCTTGTATTGGGCCTGAGAGCCTCTCAGGTCAATCAGCAACTCTGAAGTAAAGGCACCAACACCCATGCAAACCCGGATCGGGCCAGTTTGATTCGGGTGTCACCCGGAAGCTCGACTCCTCAACGCTAGCCTATCGCTCAGGGGATGGAGGCCAGTCCAGAGCCGACGACAATCCGACAGGCTCGTGATGGGCAATACCGCTCACACAGACGCAACCATGTCGTTTTTTGCGCAAAAGTTACCATGGATATGTCTAACTTTTCAAATTATAACATTTACTTCTAGAAGTGAATGCATTCACTGTTCCACTGATTCGCACAGTTTGATGATATTAAGTTCTATAAATTAAAAGAGTCGTTTAATTGTGAATTACTGATTAAAGCTTGCAAAACCAACATTCTGGTGAGGGAAGATCCTATTCTTCTCTACAGTTCAAACGAGCAGCTCTTCAACGAATGCTTCGACCGAGCAAGTTGACCTGTCTCTTTCTTTACTACGAACAGCTAATAACTGCAGATGAACAATCGAACAACTCGCGACATTTACTTCGTTTCCATTCTGCAAGGAATGAAAACAGTACGTGTATCTAATAAACGAACATCTGCATCTACTGCCATAGTTAGTCAAAAGAACCAATCCCGTGGCCACAGTCACCAGCAAGGTGAGGTGGCCTCGAAGGCTCAAACTTCCACACGAGTCCTTAAATGGTGATCGGGCAGCTCCCAACTCCAAGGATCAACTCGCCAACCATGGTCGAATATCCTTAAAAAGGTACAGTGGCAGCGTTGAACCGAGGAGGGACAAGAGGGGCGTACGGGGTCTGATATCCCCGCGAGACGCGGGCATCCGCCTGCGCGCTGGGATGAGATGCAGAACGGATCGCACGCCACTTCGTCTAGAACAGTGGAAGAGCTGAAGAGGGAAGGCCCTTCAGGTTTAAAAAAATGAGGATACTGAAGGAAGGCTTTGACGATCAACTGTGCCAGTAGTGGGTAAGCTTATAAAACTTGAAGGGGACCCAGCAGCAGTTGTTGTTAGAAGTTAAAGAGGCTTAGGGTATGGCTCAAAAGCAGCGAAGCAAGGAAGAACTCGGCAATGTTCGTTTAAAGAAATGGAGTTATTGAAAATCTTTGAATATTGTGGGGATCCGATGGAAGAGATAGAGATCATGGTGTAAAATGATTTACTATACGAAGTAGATCGATCGTATTGGTCCAAAATTTAAATAAATATTAAAAAAAATATTACAAAAATTGCAAAAAATAATTATGAAGGAAAAAATTGAAGGAGAAACATAAAATTTGATAATTAATCTCAACACTTTCCTTTTTGCAAAATCCATAACGACAATACTAAAATTATCGATGTAATGAAGCACTATCATAGCCATCACCATCATTACCACAGTAGTAGCAGCATATAATAATTTATCGAACCAATAATTAAATAATAAAATTTCTTCATTGACTCGAACAATAATTTTTTCATAGGCTCGTCCTTTTTAATGCATATATCGAAAGCGATGATATCCTGCAGTATTTTCTCTCGATACTGACTCCAAGATCATAATATTGAGATTTCTTTGATTATCCAGCTTATTCCAATGAATATCAAATTATCAGTTACATTCATTATGTACCAAAGACATACCAACTTTTAGCTATACACAAGTAAAATTACAAATAAAACTTTGGTCATATCTATATACCTCCACTCAAGGAGCTTCAAATATCTGCACTGAGTTGTTTTACATATGAAATCAAATCTTCAAGCATAGAATCTTCTAACAGCTTGGACTTTAGAGTAGCATTAAAATTAATGGATACCAAGACATAACAAGAATCATCTTCACCAAGCATATCTTCTTATTTCTTGATCTTCGAAGCTACTTCAAAATCAATCAAATTTTCATCTTCATAGCTGACAAAATCTCTATAAAAATATACAAATTATGGATAACTTCAATATAGGACTCTTCGGTATGATTTGATTTCTCAATATGAATCTTAATAATTACATCAATTGTAGAATCTTTTGATTTTTTCCGAATAATTTCAAATTAATAGATTTTTAATTACAATCTCTTTTGAACTTGAGATTGCAACTATCTAAGTAAGCTTCTCCTATATAAGATTCTCTTCTGAACTTGATTGATCCTCAAGCTAATTAACTTTGTCATGCTCTGAGTCTTCATAAAATAATTCAGCCACTAACTAATCAAGCTTCTCCTATTTCAAATTTTTATCTTTAAACCAATTTTGTTCCTCTTTGAAATTTTTGAAGAAATCTGGAATCAGGATTCACTTTTCAAATAATTTTTGTTTGGGCTATCTCACATTGCTAGAATTGGAATAGATAGTTGCAAGAATATTCCATACTTTTTTTAGCTCCTTGACATCTTAAATATGAAGAAAATTATTTTTATCAACTGAAATTTGAAGAATCTATATTACATTTCGAGATTTCAAATTTCACTTTCTTTTTACAATTTTATCTATTGGTATTGTTTCTGACTCATTCAACATATCCTATCAATCTTGGCCTATCAAATAAGACTTGACAAGAGCCTTTCAATATGAATAACAGGTATTATTCAACTTATAACGAAGAAAAGTGGCAGCAGTAAAAGCAGCCTTATTGGTGTTGGTAAGATCAGATATCTCATGACGAAACCCATTGATAGAGACAGTAATAGCATCGGCTATGATGACTCATCCCTCAAATCACTAAACAAGAGTCTAAACACTTGCACCACCATACATCAAATTATTGAAAGCTTTTCAACTATGTCAAGCTACGAATATACAAATCATCAACAATCAAGTTACCATTCTAAAAAATTGTACTCTAAATAAATATGATCGAAAACACAAACCACTGAATCACTCTCCAAGTCTATGGCTCTAATACCATATAGAGCCACAAACATATGGACCATCAATCAAAAAATCCTTATCTCTGATACCATGTAGAACCATCAATATCAAAATCTTAGTTTGATACCTTATAGAACAATGTGCTACATAGAGTAGATCAATCGTACCGACCTAAAATTCTAAACAAACGTTAAAAGAATATATATTTGTAGAGAATCGTGAAAAAATAATTATGGAGAAAAAATTAGAGAAGAAATAAATTTATTAAAAAAATAAAACCAAAACCTCACAAAGATGCCTACAAAAGAGCCTCTCCACACATATAAATAATCTTTCCTCTCTTTCTTTTTACATTTTTCCATTATCTTCTATATGGTTCTATATACAAAGAGGACACCAAAGATCTTTTTAAATAGAGCACCATATGAGTACAAATCTCACTCCTACCTTGACTTAAAAATTAAAAATCTATGAGAACAGAAACTCTAATAACTTTTAGAAAGAAATAATTAAATAGAGTAATATCAAAATAGAATTCTAGAGTCATTAAACTAATGACCAATCAAAAATGAAATCCTAATTGGATTGGGACTTGAAAATTAATCTCAACATATGATACTCCAAGCAAGGAGAAAGAGGACAAGGCTAGTTTGAAACTCGATCTGGTGCCACACTGTGTGAAGAGATTATGTGGTGATAGATTTTGCACATTTAGGTTGAAAGATGGAAATGCCAACACAGCGTTCTTCCATTGAATTGGTCAAGGTGGAAGGAGAAGCGACTTCATGATAGGCTTGGCGCTTGAGGATAATTAGATGTTTGAATATTGTTTCATTGGAACAGCCTTTAGTGACCATTTGATCTTTGAGGCAAAGCTATTGGAAACTACATGTCAATTGGGACACTTGCACAAAGAGGAGGACAAACTTGGCACCCCTAATAGTCTAGAGATATTGGGAAAAACCTCCTAACATCATTAGGGAGATTAGACAGGCGATTGTTTATCTGTGCTAGAAAAGCACCAGATTTGCACGAGTACTATAGCTTGTTTATTACCAATAAGAGGAGATAGTTAAAATGGATATTATAATGAACTAGGATCTTACTTTAAAATGTTAGTCCAAAGACATTATTTGGAATTCTTCGCTCTACATAAGTATTCAAGAACTATCTAATGCATAGTTGATATGAAACTAAATATAGACCAGCTTGAGTTCTAATATTTCCTATCATTTAAGTCCTAGCATCCTCATCACGCTAAGAATTCAAATATATTCATAAGCATTGCAAATATAATCATAAACTCCATGACTTGCTCATGGTTAGTCCATATGGGCCCATGGTGCAATGTCCCTTGATGCACATGGGTCATAGATCGTGTTTGCTCCGGTACTCTTTGTGTTATGTTGCTGACCTAAGTAGCAAATTCAAGACTTGATATGGCCTATATAAGCATTTAGGATCTACTTAGTGCATAGTTGATCTAGGATCAAATACATGTCATTATAGGTCTTCACATATTCCTTCCATTTTTGCCTTATTATTCTTGCTAGACTAAGGATTTAAATTCATTAACATATACCATAGATCGAATTATAAATCCTACAATTAATCTATAGTCAGTCCAAATAGATCCATACTGTAATTTTCTCTGGATACTATTTTGTCATGTGGGTCACATAGGTGATGAAACACTTGCTCAAGATTTTTGAGAGAATCCGAAACTGAGAGGACAACTTGAACTATATATATGCCATGTGGTTTTACCCTAAACGGGAGCAGGCAAACAATGTAGGAGACTTCCGGCCTATTGGCTTCCTCTCGTGCAAAATCATCGCACATATTTCGGCAATGAGAATGAGAAAAGTGGCAGGTGAGCTAATCAGTGAAGCATGAAGCGCCTTCCTACCAGATCGATCGGTATATTAAGATTCTTGCCCGTGCCGAGGAGGTTCTAGATGGACGCCCGTGAAGGAAATCAAAGGGGGCTGTTCTCTTTAGGATAGAATTTGAGAAACTCTATGGCACTACAGTGAAAATGATAAAAGACGATGCTATAAAAGACATTTTACGATGCTAATAAGCATCGAAAATAAGCTTTACGATGCTTCAAAAAATGTCGCGAGAGCGTCGCCTATGTAAGAGTGGAGACAAAAAGCGTCGATATTTTTTAAAAGCGTCGCAATATTTTCTAACGACGCTTTAAAGCATCGTAAAATTAAATCTTACCGACGCTTTTTAGCATCGTTAATGACAACGCACCCTCCACTCTACCAAGACGCTTTTCGAAGCGTCGGCAGTTAAGTCACTAGTGACGCTTATAAGCATCGTTAATCATCTATTAACGAGCTTATAAGCATCGTTAATTTTTTAACAGAAAAAAAATATACAGATTTATATACAAAAAAAGAATACATACATTCCTATACAAATTATATCAATTATTGAAATATAAACCTGTACAATCACCACCATTCACACCAAAAGCAAACTTCAATAGCAAATTTAACCAAACCAAAGATATTATTTTATATAATAAAATAAAGTACTAATCGTCCATTACAATCAAGAGTTCAATCTAACTAAAAGCATACAGAAAATATAAGACTACAATAAAATAAAATGATGTCAATCTGCAGGCGGATGGTCGTCGCTGTCTCCACGTGATGTGCCGCTGTCTCGACGGGTACCTGATGTGCCAGGAGCCTACAAGAAACATATGAAAAGCTTGATTTGCATAT
>KE505294.1:336073-350384 GCA_000441515.1 Elaeis oleifera | reverse complement strand
CATTACTGTATCACTCCAAAATTTCTGAGAGTCAGAAAATACTTTTTGAAACTCTAAAAGCTTAACCAAACGGGATCTAAATATCTCTATCTATTTTGTGCAGAGATTATCAGGTTTTGCCTCTGGCCTTCAATTTTTTCGTGGTCCTTTTCCATAACAATCTTGATAGCTATAGAAATTTCATTAAACCCTTCAAATTTCATACATTTTATTTTTTTTAAAGAAGCAAGTGTGTATTTTTGGCTCCTAAACCTGGATCTGCGTTGTGAAAGGTATCTTTCGCGCAAAGGAAGAATTCTCCTTTCTTTATATGAATCCATCGTTGGATCGCACAATAGTTGTTTCGAGATTCGTACAATGTGAACCGTCGACGCTGTGAAAAGAGATCAATCATGCTTTCGCACGAAAGAACAACCCAACCCCTTACGATCCACACACCTATACACCCACACACGTCATCGATGACCCTCTGAGTCCAAACAAGCGGTCGATGACGCTCGTATCCTAACAGGGGGCGTACTCTTTCCGAAACGTTGCCGGCCGCGAATAAAAAAAGCGTTGTTCCAACGCTTATTGGGCACCAGGTTCAACCATTCTTGGCGTCATCCCTCACGCACTGGTCGCAGCTCCCTCCTCTTCTTCTGAGTGGTGATCTGCAGTCCCAAACTTACCAGTTATACCAAGAATGGCAAAGATCGTGGGACTGATGCTTCTGGTCCAGATTCTTTTCCTCGCCGCCACGGGTGCCGCCGCCTCCTCCGCCCACCCGGCCTACGAGGAGGAGGCAGCGGCGTGCGGGTGGGCGGCGGCGAGGAGGAGCTGGTGGTGATCAGGAGGGAGGAGTACGACGGGGGCCGGATCCTGGACATCACGCACGCGTACAGGGAGGACATGCCGTCGTGGGAGACGGACGAGGGGCTGGGCCAGTTCCTGTGGCTCCCCCGCTCCATGAAGAACGGCTCCCTCGCCAACAACTCCGAGATGAAGATGGCCACCCACTCCGGCACCCACGTCGATGCCCCCGGCCATGTCTTCCAGCATTACTTCGAGGCCGGCTTCGACGTCGACACCCTCGACCTTGAAGTCCTCAATGGTCTTGCAATAGCTCTGATTTCATTTATCTTCTCTTGCCATCATATCCATTCTTATATAATTTTCTCTCGATTTTTTTGCTTCTAATCTTATGTCATGTGGTTTCTTATCAGTTTAATTAGTTCCCTCCGTGGAGCTTTGATTCCATTTCCGAACACACAGAAATAAGATGATTATTGTTATTTGAAGGAAAAGATGGGAAAGAAGTGGAGATATCTTGAAAGAATAAATTGATGCTCTTTGAGAAGGGCAGACATTATGTTTGGCAGCTATGGTTTTAAGCAGGGCATCATCTAGAAAAGTTAATCAAGAGGAATCAGTTGGTGACTCAGGGTTAAAATAGTTATAAATCAGAAGCAATATTTCTCCCCTAATCCTATAGATCCTGATACTTAAAATTTGCATGCTTATTACATTTCCGTTGTGACATTTATGCAATTATATTTCACACCGTTGATGCTTATCGGGTATATATAAAATTGCAATAACATTTTATGCTTTCTTCTGCTGGTTCTGCTAATGATTGTTGATTTTTAAACAGGTCCTGCATTGTTAGTGGATGTTCCAAGGGACAAGAATATAACAGGTAAGTTCTGCTACTGAACTTTGCAGGCTCGATCAGATGATGTTATTTAAGCATCTTGTTGTTTACTGTGCTTGTGAAGATTATCTGTGTTCATTTTGTTCAGACTATACTTTTACAGGTTGATAGAACCTGTTACGATAATGTTTTACGTTGTTGTTTCCTCATGCACCTGTATCATATGATCATGCTTAAAGCAGAAAAACAACTTATCATTATCTAATTTGCACGTATAAACTATATGTATCATAATCATGTTTCTAGAAAAGTTTCAAGTTAGAGATTTCAGATTTGTAAGAAAAAAGTATAACAAGTTCGCCTAATCTTCGATTTGGAATTTGCAAGATTCACATGAAACATAACCCAATGAACAATAAAAGATAATTTTCTTATATTTTCCCTCATAAACAATAAATTACATGGAAACTAGCTGAGCTCAATCGAGCCTAGATCTAATCAAGCTCGACTTATCACGAATTTCAAGCCTGTAATTTGGATCAAGCTTGGCTTGTTTCCGACTTGAACAAGCTTGATCAAGCCTCAATTCAAGCTGAGCTGAAACCGACCTATTTTAAGCAACTTAGTTCGATTGAAACCTATAAATCAAGTTACACTTTAGTTCAAGCTAAGATCTTTGAAACAAAGCTGATTTAAGCTGTGTCAAATCTCAATTCGAGCCCTTAGTTTAGGGTTGTTGAGCTTTGAATTCAGTAACTGGACTGACTCCAAAGGTCTGTGTGTCAAGCAAACCTAAATACAGTGGGATTCGTTCATAATTGGTTTACCACTAATTTTGAGCCTAAAACTCGAAATCAAGCTAGCTTTACTGTAGATTTGAATTTGACCAAACTTAGAATGGAGCAGGATATAAATCACTCATGATTGGTTGGTTCAAATACTAGTGCTAATTTCTACCCTTTCAGTGTTCAGTTTTTGTATAGACACCTTCCTATTGGGACTAAAGCACCTCTTATTCTCCAATGGAACAATAACATACATTGACTTGACACATGATCCATTGCTCAAGCAAATTAGCGATAAAATGTTGAAATCTGCTGTTATATAACAAGAAACTCATGCTTAACCCTTTGGCTATTGTTGGACCCAACTTTAGAGGTTCATGATGATAATGTAGTTGAAGACCATTAAATTGAGACAATTATGTTGTTTTGCGTGAGATCCAAAATAGATATTTGCATGCTTGATATACTTGTGCAAATTGAGTAAGTCCTCTTAGAAGTACTCATTTGATGCAAAAAAAAATTAACATTGAGTGATTCTATGTTTAAATATAATAATCACCATCCTTTTATAAAGGCAAATACTTAAGTAGAGAAAAAATTATATTCTAAAACCCATTGAAAATTCAGATTAAATCATATTGGAAATCAACTTTTACAGCAAAATAATCATGTGAACATCATTGAAAGTATGCTTATTTGATTCATTTTTGGACACAGCATGTGACATACTGCCTAAGTGAACACATTCATTCTCCATTAAATAATTAAAGCAGTGCAAAATGTCCATAACTCTTTATTAAGCATACTAAGCATTTTTGTGTTTCTCCAGCTTTGTATTTATAGGAAGTTTGTTATTATTAACAAAAAAGCAAAAGTATGCTTACTTGCTAAAACTTTTACTTTCATATTATATGCTGGAATTCTGAAATAGATTCTTGATATCTTATTATCACTGAATAAAAGAAATTGATAGCTCTGTATAAGCAGAATGATCTGCGATCACATTCCATTTTTTGCTTAAGAAGAAAAATCACCATTTACATTTTTCAACTTCATCGAGTAGAGGCAAAATCTAACTGATTTGTCTGGCCCGTGAATGCTATCTCCTTTAGTGCTTTTATTGACTCTTGAATTATTTTAAACATCATGATCTAACGTAACTCAACCAAGGATATTATCCACCTTATGCAGCTGAGGTAATGGAGTCTTTACATATTCCCAAAGGAGTTCGTCGTGTGCTTTTCAGAACATTAAACACTGACAGGTGATGGATATAAGAAAGTTATGTTTTTTTTCCCAGTATAGTTCATGATTGATGTTGTTCTAACATATACAAGACTTGTTTTTGCTTATTGCAGTCATCATCTATCAATAATTTATAATTTCAACATGTCATTAATGTTATTTATGAACCTGCATCCCTCACCATGGTAACTTGGGAAGCAAGGGTGGAAAATGCAAAGTACATTCTCGTTAGGCTGTATGCTCAAAATATACTTGAATAGAAATGGTTTTTGTCAATATATGAGATAGATAAGTGCAATGGGATGTATGTATGCATGCACATAGCATTCCCTTAAAATTTGCATCAAGTCGTCTGAACAGTTAGCTAATTAAGCAATGATGTAAAATATTGTGGGAAATGGGTCTACTAGGCATGAAAAGATTCAAAGAGGCTTAAGAGCAAAGTAGAACCTAGCTAGCACCTAGGTTCAGATCTTAGTTTGTGGTATAAGTAAGCTAGTGAAGTTGTTTTCCTGAAGAAATAGATGATGTGACTAAAATCTAACATCAGCAATAGGATCCTAGGGTTTAAATTGGGGTTCTTAGGGTTATTATGAGAGAATAACTAGATTCTAGTGTTTTCTGGCATTTTCCAAAAAGATACAACTATTTGTGAAAAAGAAATATGGATAAAATGATGAAAATATATATAATGTTGCAATAAGATATAAAATATTGAGATTTTGAGCTTCGATTGAAGAGAAAAGCTTACGTTGTAGAACAAAGGAAAAGGAAACAAGGCGAACAACAAAAAGAGGGGGACAAGGACTATGGAATCACACTGCACAGAGCAAGGATAAAGAAGTTGCAACTAATCAAAATGACCATCTTTTTGTCATCAAGAGATGACGACCTTATATGTATTTTGACGAGCCTAATATACATAAATCCTAGCAAAACTTGTGAAATTTGGATTCCCATTGGAATCCTAATGACTTTGAAATTATTATAATACAAGCTATGTACTAGGTAGGACCTATAGACGCTAATTTTACTTGAAAATTGGGACTTCAGAATGTACTTAAATTTGTTCCAAAATTCAACACAGAAATTGCAATAATTAAAATTTCAAAATCAATCATCATCCAAGTTGAACTTTTGTAAGAAACTCAGTAAGTCAAAACAGCATTCTTACATCAACTAATACACCACCCTGGAGTTCTGCTATTTTGCTCTTGAATAAAGAATCAAGCAAAGCTAGATATACCAAAAGATGCATGCACGATCAGTATTATTAGTATATTTATAATTGTCCTAGTGATGATCATGGAAGCACCAGCATTCTGGCCTAGAAACTTACATTCCACTTTCAGTTTTATTTCATAGAAGTTGCCACCAGCATTCTGGCCTAGAAACTTACATTTCACTTTCAGTTTTTATTTCATAGAAGTTGCCAGAAATTACTAAGTTATTCTGCTTCCTAATTTTATTTCACTTTAGGTGATATATTGAAGTTTTAGTTGGGTAGGAATACCGTTGCTCTGTCTTTCAATTTAGGTGATATGTTGAAGTTTCACTAACATTCTTTCATCTTTCATGCAAGTTTCTTCCATAGGATTACTAGATTTTGGTCACAGAAGTATTGAATCCATGAGTTTATGTAGATTAAGAACACAGACAGTGCGAAACCTGCAGTTGCGTTAAATTTTATCTTCAAAAGTTGGATTAAACTCTTTATTATCTACATATAGTTTTACCTTATATAATACAATGAGGCAATTGGTAGTCATTCGTTATCATTATCATCTTTGTTGTTTATTTTTTAAAAATACTCATAGCTGGAGCATTACTTCAATATAGTGCACTAGCTAATCTGTGCAATAAAGTAATGAAGTCTTTAGGATGATCACCAAGGAACATATTTTAAGGCATAAAAGTTGTAACAGAGCAAAAGAAAATCAGTAATTATAATACTGATATCAGGACTAGTTGACTAGGCAACATCTTTTAAATCATAGAATTTGTAAAAGAAAAAAGTCA
Organism: Elaeis oleifera; assembly: GCA_000441515.1. Classification (NCBI taxonomy): domain Eukaryota; kingdom Viridiplantae; phylum Streptophyta; class Magnoliopsida; order Arecales; family Arecaceae; genus Elaeis; species Elaeis oleifera. Next base: position 344,702 of record KE505294.1, on the reverse strand, counting down.
CCAATTATAAATACTAATATTATTATAATAGATGCTTTTGGTACTACAGTGGAACTAGATGCATTTGATGTAACTGAATACATGTCATTAAAATATTGCACTTTTTTTGCAGGAAGCTTATGTGGAAAAAGGAGTGTCAGACAGACTACGTTGGGTTCATGAAAGATGGTGCTCAGTGGCTGGTCGATAACACTGATATCAAACTTGTTGGTGAGTTGCAAATTGTTCTTTGCCCGCACAACTTTTCACAATTATATGCGTGTGTACATATTATTTGGTAGCTCAATCAATTATTATAAGATTTTCAGGCATTAACAAATACATACATAAATTTTAGGTATCCAATATTTTGATGTGACAATAACTAACAAAGTTGGGGCTAGTGGTTGGAGCTTGTTACCTCAAAAAATTGGGGACTTATGAGATATTCAAGCATGAATAAACTAATTTTAGTACCGCAAAACCTCATTCAGATTTACTGGAGTGTAGACTGTTAGATGCACATATTAGTTTGATTTGATATTTTTTTAATACCAAACTTGAGGCACAAACTTTGACAATTATTTTGAGTAGATTCACTGTTGTTGCAGTGCAAAATCTGCTTCTGCACATGTTACCTTTAAGGTGCGACTTCCAAGAGATATCTATTTGCATACAGAAACACCTCATTTAATTTAAGCAATAAGCTTGCCCAGTGAATTCACTTGATTGCTTAACAACTACCTTAAATCAAGCTTCACACTTTCATCAATAAATCTAGTATTAGTAAAAAGAGGAGTCGTCAATGTCTCAGTGAAAGCTCTCTATATTGTCTTGCGAACGTGTGAATTTTGAATACCAAAATTCTGCTGAGTGTTAAACCCCCTTATGGATTTACAAGGGATGTTATACGGAGCAGAGTTACCTAGACACTTTACATTTTGGAAATTATGAAATGCCGACAATTCTGGACACTTGCGCATGATATGACATGGCGTGACACTCCTTAGCTCTTCAAATACAAAGTCTACTCAAGGAACACTTAATGAGACTTAATTCTCAACTATATCAAGTGCTAAATAACATTATTTGTTTAGACATCCATTTCTTTTGTGATGAATGTAATATGGCATAAGTGCAATGTTATTCAACATTACTACCATTCAGTAATTATCTTAGCCTAGTTTCATGTTACGTCTCTTGTTGGCACTGAACTATCTATTAGCTATGGTCCATGTGAACATTATATATTTTCTGAGCATCTGTCAGTTTGATATTGGTGTAATTTGATCTGCATGATTCAAGATTTATCATTACTTATATGTTCATTGGAAGTGCACCATATAAAAATATGCGGTGATTTTTCATTTAGGCTATGATAATGTAAGGAACGCATAGAAATTAGATAACAAAAATGTTGTTCATCATAAATCTAAAAATCATTCTGACTCATATGGCATTATTTCTAGTGTTCTGGTGTTCTATTCATAATACAACATATATAGTTCTAACTTCACTGACTCCATATTTTTAACCTCATTCTCTTGTTTATGCTTCTTCATGCTGTCCATTTGTAGCAATGTTCAAGAATATGATAGAGACAAAAATATATGCAAAGCTTTCTAGTTATTGATTTGTGCTATTTCATTTGTTCAGTTTATGTTTTCTAATGGGGGTGGGGAAACCAAAAAGGGGTGGGGGTGGTTTCATTGTTGCTCAATTTTAGTGCAGTTCAGTTTTCCAAATTGAATGGTGCAATCAATGTTTGCTTTGCTCTTTGGTCTTACTTCTCACATTTTCTGCCTTGTTGATAGGTGTTGACTATTTATCTGTTGCTGCATATGCTGATTTGATCCCTTCTCACTTGGTTTTCTTAAAAGCAGGGTATGAGACTTCTTCTCAGACAATAATTTTACTTTCAATTTTATCTCTTAAACTTCATAGGAGAAGCTTTATACTTTATGTCCTCACTGAACACCCAATATAGATGTATTGCTTTAAATCATCCATCATGGTCTTTCTCATCTTTTGCCAACAATAGTAAACATATCGAGAAAGCAAGAATAAAAGAAAATGTAATTCTTATCAGTTAATATATTGAGAAACAAGCCAACATGGAGACAGTAGTAAATATTCTGGTTTGTGATTGCCACCAAGGCTTACGTGACAATATGACATGACATATAAAAGGGGAAAGGAAGTGCCATGTTGTAAAATATATTCTTTCTAATATGCTGTATTACATATTAGTTTCACAAGAGGTTATAGCTTATTGTCCTTGCATTAGTTTCCTAATCAAGGAACTACCCTCAAGTTTCACTTTTATGTTTCTTGGAAGTACAAAATAATCAAACAAATTGTACCCATCATCTAGGGAGGACAGATCAATGCCAAACCAGCAAAATCGTCATCAATTGAAACTGATCTTAATCTGTACTTAATAAATAATAAAGTATGGGTTGATGTCTTACACTATCCTGTCCTGTACTATCTGTAATCAAACAGTGTTCTCAATTAAAGAATATGCAACAGGCTCTGTGACATACATCACATTATGATGGACTGTGCAAGTATTATGCCATTTACCAATGCAGGACCAATTGTGTTGGCTTTTTTCAGGAAATCATCCTTGTGGAAGCCTTAAAACTAGATAATGTCAAGCCTGGGATATACTCCTTGCATTGCTTACCTCTCAGGTTGCTTGGGGCCGAGGGTTCACCAATCAGGTGCATTCTTATCAAATAAGCTATGCAAGCCTTGCATGAAAGGGTGACATTGCCAGCACAGATTTCTCTCTATTAAGTGCTGTAAATAGGTTGTTCTCAAACCTTTCTTGACATTATCTCTCTGTTCTGTGTAAAGTTTCAGTATTTTAGTGATACCAGTGTGGCATAATAATCTCTTCGATCATCAGATGTTAGGATAAACATGGTTTTATAATATTTTCAGTCTCTTAGTTTTAGACACAAGTCTGCTTAAATGGTACAGCTTGTTGATTTGAAATTGCATTATATGAGGCATAGATTATATGTGTAATAGAATGATGGAAAATGCTTCATGTTTTCTATAATGACTTAAAAGTCTGGATCATTAGGTTATGATTTCATCTTGTCTTATATGAATCATGCCAACTAATATAGCAATGATAGCAACATTGACTTTTGGTTATCACATGTTTGGTGCATCAGTGTCTTATGAAGAATGTTTTTGGTTTCTCTGTTATATCATATCAGTAATGGAACATCTGATGCAAGGTTTTGCATTATTGTTGTGCTTAGGAGTGGGTAATATCATTAAGTTTACCTTTTAAATTTCTTCTTTTCTGTTATAACAAAAAAAGAAGTGATGCAAGTATAGTTGCAGTTGCTCATGTGGGTCTTGCATAAGAAGCCCCTTGATTCATGATTCCTAATGTTTCTGCAAATAGGATTACATCGTTTAAGAAAAATATGTCAGATAACAAAGTCAAAGGTGTACAACTTAGTGAGTGCAGGATCTAACTGTGGCAAGACTGATGGTTGAAATTATTGAAAAGTTCTGCAACCATAATAATCCTTGAAGTCAAGAGGTCAGTTTCAAATACAGAACTGTTAAAATTCGCCTTCTGTGGAAAGATCCACTAGTTTGACACTGTTATACTCGGTTTAATCTTTTGACTACAATAGGTCAATATATGTCAATGGACAACAGAAGAGGAACAAAATATTACCTTGGTATAATGTTGTTGGAAAGATTTTGGTTAAGCTTCTCTTAGCTACAGACTTAGCCTTGAAAAGAATTCAAAGGAATAATAGCTGAAATTAAGCTTGTTGGTTATGTTAAAGGATATTACTGTACTAGTTCTTTGCGATCTTTTACTCTATATGACCAAATTATCTACCTAGATTAAGGCCATTCAATGAATTTACATCCAAGGAATATGATTCTAAACTTTGTACATCACATCATCAAATGTTAAAGATGGAAGGGATGCTATATGAATCTTGTTTACCTATTCTTGCGTTACTTTCTTTGCAGTAGGTTTCTGTCTTTCAATGATTTCTTTGACCAAAATAGCAAGACCACCTTTTTTTTTGCGAATTTTTAAAGGAAATTATAAAAATTGAAGGCTCCATGTATGGGCTGCATCCACACGTGATACAGCTACCATGCATATCCAGTCTAAATATTTATCTTATGATCTTATCAGTGTTGCTTTATGAATCTCATTAATACATTGCGCCAGTGTACCCATGATTTTGCTAAATGACCGATGTGCATGGTAAATCTACCATTTTAAAGAACCAAGGAGTAAGTAATTATCAGTTCATGTTGTGATTCAAAGCATTATGGACGAGTCAGTGAACTGAGAACTTTCAATTTTGTTACAGATTCCTAGCCTCTTTCGTCATGCATACCCTTGCCCTCTAAAGCTCTCCCAAATTTGGGTTAAATTGCAGTTATCAAACCTTAGAGTAACTGGAAATTTAGAATTACAATCTCCTATTATATGTAAGAAGGCCGTGCAAGGCTCCAAAGATATCTCACCAAGGAAACTGATAGATGAACTCTTCTTTCTAGGAAGAAAAAAAAGGAATGTAGTTTGGCTGCCAGATGCTTGCTCCCTTGTTGATCTTTTGTTCCGGTCTTTGGTCTTGTTTTCAGATTCTGGCTCTTTGCATCATCACGTTCTTGGCATCACATGATCTAAGTTTCTTGTATACATTGCATTGCCTTGAATCTGATTATTTCAGCTGAAAGCTTCACAAGCTCACATGCTGTAAAGCATGAGAGCTTATTTTCAGCAGAAGACCGTCGGCAATGATGATAGCATGTTCTGAGACTCTGAGATCAAGTTTTCAAAGTTAAAACCAGTTCACCATGCAGGCCATGATATTCTCATTATCGTCGGCATTTTAACTTTTCATTTTAGCATCTTCTTGTTCTACTAACTATGAACCTTCAAAGTTTCATGGATGAAATTGGAAGCACTAAACATGAAGAGGTGTTTCAAGTGTGCAATTGTTTCACATGAACTTGTACCCCATTTGAGAAGGTGAGCGTGTTGCCCATTTGTTACGCACATTACCTGATTGTTGTGTTTTGTTGATGTGTTTCGGATCCCTCAGCAAGTCGTAGTCTAGAAGGATCGGCCTAGTTGTCTCTTCTCAAATGGGATACAGATTGAGAAGCCGACCTGTCAAACAATTATTGGCTGGTATGTTACGGCCTGTAGGGTGGCCCTCTGTACCTTCTGACTCCTCTCTTGTTGCATCTAGCTGACATGGCTTGTTCTACCACATCTAATTGTGAGAGTACGGTATTCCAGCTCTAAAAGCTGAATCCTCCGAGGGAGATCGCTGATCTGCTCCAACATTAGGCAATACAACTTCAAAAAGAGGGGAGAAAAAGAAAAATTGGAAGAACTTAAAAGGGGATCATGGTAAATGAACTTGTTTATGTCTTCTACATGGATGATGTTGGAGTTCAATTTTCTGCAAAGTTGTCGCCTTTTCCATCCAATTATTTGTGTACCTACCTTCAAAAAATTTTGTAGACGTTGGCCTCGAGTAACATCTCTATCTTGCGTTGGATGCATGTCCACGATGGTTTATCTTGGACGCAAAAGATCAAGGAATCCTTTGGCTCGGGGGAAGTAAAGGGGGGCAAAGTCTGGTCAATGAAAAGCAGAAAAAAATCATTCTTATTTGGTTGAAATTTTCCGAGGGGAGAGATTGATTTTTTTTTTATAGAAATACAATTTTTATGTTTCACGGAAAAGAAAGGCTTACATAGGATATGGATTTTGGCTTTTCTATAAGATAGGAATTGGAGGCCAATTTTTTCAAATTATCTTTAAGTCGTAAAAAGATCTGTAGCCGAAATAAACACTCTCTATTATAATGCCTTCAACCCTCTTCTATTATGATCCATGGTCAAAAAAATTTTTAACCATCATAATTTTTTATTTACCAACAATAATAATATGTAGAATTGCATAAGATTTTTTATTGTCTTAAAAGCATAATTAGTATTTATACAGTTTTTCAAAAAAAATGGATGCTTAACGAAATATAAGTTATTTTGGAATAAATTATTTTATATAGTTAACCAAATATGCTAAAATTATTTTTTAGATATCATATTCTCATAAATCAGTTTTTATGGAAAGAAAAATTCTTCGTGCGAATCAAATGAATCTTTTGTGTCATAAACAAATGAGTTACACAAATTAATTGATTGATTAAGAAAAGGAGAAAAACGAAGAGGAATTACGCTACTATTTTCACACTCTTTGTTTCAGTCTTTTGCCTGAGTTCTCGTGTGTCAACCGGTTGGATACCTATTATAACAGATTGACAACCAAGAGCCTGGATCGCCTTCATGCACCAATCCATCTTGCCCATCTCATCGCGTCTCATTCTTGTTTATTACTTAGAAAAAGTTCATGCAGTAAGTCATTAACTTCTACCACTACTTGTTTAATGATAGGAGTATGTCTGAAACATAAGGTTTTTAAGAACTGAAAGATGTATAAAAGAAACTTTCAGGATCATTTGAATTTCACATTATAAGAAAGCAAAGAGGAACATACAATATGCTTGAAAACAACTTGATGGTATTTTCATTTATCAAAGAAATTTTTGAGTATAGGATGGAAATGACACCCAAGCAAGTCAACGATGATCCAACAAGTCTGGCGTACCCAACCAACTTAAAGCGGGTCCAGCTAGAGAGAAACACTTGAAGTCTTCTGGCACAAATTTAATAATATTGTTTACATGGAATCATTTTATAAAATTGTCGTATTTTAGTCAGTCGTTTTTTTTTTTTGTTTTGGTAGAGACAAGCAGAGCTTGTTGGAGTGTCTAATTTGTTGCTTTTTTGAGACTCAAAGACCTGGTTGGATTGGACTAGTTCGCAATACAGCATACAATAGCCCTAGTCCAGAGCAGGCCATCTGAGACTTGGCTTGACATACGCTAATCTAAGTTTAGCTAAACCAGCACAGCACTTTGGCTATTTAAGCTCTAGATTGAGTGACCTTTTACTCGATTTCATCACAAAATTGCTGAGAATTTTTTTCTTAGAAGAAGAGCCAAGCGACTTGTTTCAGAAACGAACTTTAAGTGGAGGTGTTGCCATGATAGGCTACACAACCGAGTTGCGGTTCAAGAGAAATTTAGCAGATGGCCCTGCGTGTTCAAGATGTTACCCGTAATCCTGAATCTATTCTTCGCAACACTAAAGACAGCTCAAAATCGTCTGTGATATGGTGCTACTCCTTCCCTATAGCAGAATATGATGTTTTCTTCACGTTACCACTTACTGATTGGTTGAAATTAAATCTACTTCAAAAACCAAAATCACCTAGTCATGCTAACTGGTTCATGACATTTCTAGCAGCTCTTTTTTTTTTGGTAGAAATTTCTAGTAGCTCTTTGATGTGCAAAAACATTGAAGTGGTTGACAATATATTTATTAATCATATAAAATATATTATAATAAAAATAATATATCTATTATTATATTAATTACTAGTATATTCCATAAAAATCTATTTATTAGTTCTATAAATTTATTAGTTCCATAAGTATTTTATATTTCTACTATAATTTAAAACTATCATTGAATAATAATATGATTAATAATATATTATAATATGTAATATATATAATATCAATATAATATAATATGAATATAATATACTAATGGTATCTTGATATATCAATTTTTTTGTTATATCGAGAGTTATTTTTGTCCTCAAATTTTAGTTTAGATTACTGTCATAGGATCATCTTGGATTTTCGACATCATTAAATTGGCAGTAATTTGAGAAGCAGTCAGTACTATGTAGAATAATTTGGTAACTAAACAGGATAATCTTATCATGTCCATCTATATCATCCTTGATTTTGAGATAATCACATTAGACCAAATGTCCTCTAAAAATAATCAAGAAATATCCAAATATAGAAAAGATCTGGATGCTGCTTTTCCATAGCTATACCAGCCATCGGTGGGTAATGTGGTCACTAACTGTGTGGTTAAAATTTAATACCAACATTTATAGTAAAGGAATCTGGAATTTGCTATGCTGGTGGTTGTTTTCAGGGTGATGATGGCCGATGGATGATGGGTGCTTGGTTTTAGTTATAATTTGGATTTTATCATAAATCTTTTAGATGAAAGGGATATTTGGTATGGGATGATCCATCTTAAATCAAAAGTGATATGAATGGAGGTGATGAGATTATGGCGTTTGGTTGCATCATGATAATTCTATATAACAGTGATTTCAAATCACTTTCACTCCTTAAATCATTTCCCAAACCAATGATAGAATATCCGTTCTTAAGGTCAAAAATCCAATATCACCTCTAGACAATGATCTTGGACTAAAATATAAGGGCAAAAATATCTTTCAGTCTAATAAGAAATTGATCTATCAATATATCATTAAATATTAAATCAATATCGTATATATAATATTATGTTACATTATATATTATATTTATGATATATATTACATGATAATATATTATTAATCATATTATTATCATATTATAATTCAAAGATAATTTTAAATTAGAGTAAAAATATCTTATTATATTTTATATTTATATAAAAAAAATATTTAATATTTTATTTCAATTCATCTTATTGTTCT
>KE505294.1:322270-336053 GCA_000441515.1 Elaeis oleifera | reverse complement strand
TATTTTATAGAATATATTAATTATTAAGATATTAATAAATATATTAATATTTATTTATAATATATTATATATGATTAATAAATATATTTTTATGGAATATATTATAGATAATTTTGGTATTATATAATCAATGATCTTGGATTTTCATAAAATGCCAAATAGATTACTCGTGGATACTCAACGATCTTTAATCACTAAATCATGACCTAACAAATATCGTGATCTTAGATCACTGATGATCAAATCATCACAGGATTCGGATCACCGATGATCTTAAATCATCATGGTAATCTCATTTGGATCACCAAACACTATCGAAATGTGGATACTCGTAGAAGACTAAAATTGGCCGTCTTTAATGCCCATCAGAGAGTCACGATAGAAACTGACTCTCATGTTGTTGAAGATTGTTTGGACGGTCCTCGTGTGGACGTTCACTCGTATGGTGCAGCGGTTGAAGATTAAAGACAACATATGAGGCTAATTGATAGTTAAAGAATGATACATGCATTAAGAGAAGCTAATTTTGTAGCCAGTAACTTGGCAAATTTGGGCTTAACATGCATTGAGGGTCTCAAGCAATATTCTTTTTATTTTGATAAGTTGGAAGACCCATATAACACCAGACGACCCAAAAGGTTAGAAAAAAGAATGTCCCAAAATGACGTCGGCAAAACAAAGTAACAGTCCATAGGCTCCCTCCCAAGTGCGAGGTAATATAGCTAGCTGTCCAATTGACAGTGTTGTTTGCATCCTAATAAATATATCTGGTGTCAATAGTGTTGCACCCTCCTGGAAGTGTCCAAACGTCATGGATGAGAGGGTGTTGAGCCGCTCCACCACCCTGACTCTGCATCCAGCTCATCATTGTGGTAGAATCTTCTTCGATTACCATCTAGTCAGCCCTTGGAACCTGCCTCCGACTACATTGTTGAACTTACGACTGGGACATACTATAGGAGGTAGTTACTCCACGATGATAGTTTTTCTTGCTCTTTTCCCTAGCACAATTTTTTATTAATTTATTAATAACATAATTATATAATTTTTTCTCTTGTCATTCTATATTTGGATATTGTGAGCAAACACGAAGATATATGCAAACCTAATTCAGATCCACTGAAAACTCTAATTAAGCGAGAAATTTTGGAAGCCCCAAAAACCGGCCACCTGAACGCAGAGCGGTCCGAAACCCAGCACTAGAAAATCCATTTTCGGTTGGATTGAGCTAAGCTGTAGAACTAGGTCGAACTACGTCCCGGTCCAATAGAAGTGAGTCTTTGCACTTGAAAAGTTTCCCGTAGCCGCCGCTGGAGAAGGGCGGCGGAGACCGTGCGAGGAGCACCGAAGAGGTGAAGCCATTAGATGCGGTAGGAATTCTCTCCCGCCGCTATTCTTGTTTCCGAAGTCCAAACGCCCGCTATTCCTCATATCTCTCTCCTCCTCTTCTCCCGGCCTCCTCTTGCTTTTCGAATTCTACTTTTCTCTCTTTCCATGACCGTATGAGATGGGCAAGAGCAGCCAAAGCCCCATCTCTTCTCCGGAGATCGGAGGCTCGTCTCCTCTCCACCATTCCCTCCCTCTCCCACGAGCTCTCCCTCTCCGAGCAGGTCCACGCCATCCTCCACACCGTCCCCGCCATCGAGCCCCCCCTCGAGTGCATCGCCCCCCTCCTCACATCCCACGTCGTCGCCGCCGTCCTCGACGAGACCCCTGCCGTTCGCTCCGCCTTCCGCTTCTTCGTCTGGGCCTCGAGGCGCCGCCACCTCCGCAGCTGGGTCGGCCACAACCGGATGATCTCCCTGCTCCGGGATGGCGAGGAGGGGTTCGAGTCGGCCTGGCAGTCCCTCGTGGAGATAAGGGATTGTGGCGAGCTCATCCCGCCCGCGGCATTCACGGTGCTCATCTCGGCCTATTCGGCCTCCGGCATGGCCGAGAAGGCCGTGGAGTCCTTCGGCCGGATGGTGGAGTTCAATTGCCGGCCCAATACCTTCACGTACAACACCGTTCTCCAGATTTTCGTCGATAAGATGTCATCTTGCTCGCCATGGCGGTCTATAATCAGATGCTGAAGTCGGATTGCCGCTCGAATCGATCGACCTATAATATCTTGATGGACGGGCTGTGCAAAGCGGGGAAGACCCAGGACGCCTTGGCGTTGTTCGACGAAATGCTCCAGAGAGGTATCTCACCGAATACCATGATCTACACGGTGTTCCTCTCGTCGCTTTGCAAGGCCGATAGGTTAAATGATGCGAGCAGGCTATTGGATTCCATGAAACAGAAGAACTACAAGCCGGACTCGGTTACCTACAATGCATTGTTGAGTGGATTTTGCAAGTTGGGGAGAATTGACGGAGCTTTCGAGCATTTGAAATCATTCAGGGAGGATGGATTCGTTCTTGGATTGGGTGGTTATAGCTGCTTGATTGACGGTTGTTCAGGGCTGGGAGATTTAAAGAGGCATGCCTGTATTACCAGGAAATGTTGGAAATAATGTTGTTCCGGACTGTATCCTGTACACTATATTGATTAAGGGTTATATGGAAGCTGGTAGGATTGAAGACGCTTTCTCTTTCTTGACTGAGATGACCGAAAGAGGTTTAGTTCCCGACACCTACTGTTATAACACTCTGATCAAGGGTCTTTGTGATGCTGGCCTTTTGGACAGAGCTCGTTCCCTGAGGTTGGAGATTTCGCAGCATGACCTCTTTCCTGACCCTGCCACCTACACTATCATGATCTGTGGATTATGCAAGGAAGGCTTGTTCATGAGGCACAGCAAATCTTGATGAGATGGGGAAGCTTGGGTGTGTACCAACTGTTATGACGTTAAATGCTCTCATCAACGGGCTTTGCAAGTCTGGGAGGCTGGAAGAAGCTCACATTCTTTCTATAAGATGGAAATGGGAAGGAATCCTTCTCTGTTCCTTAGACTCTCGCAAGGTGCCCATCAGGTTCGCGATAGTAACAGTCTTCATAGATTGGTGGAAGAGTTGTGCCAGTCTGGGCTTGTACTTAAAGCTTATAAGCTTCTCCGAGACATCATTGACAGTGGAGTTGTACCCGATGTCATTACATATAACATACTGATCAATGGCTTGTGTAAGGTGGGCAACACTGACGGGGCACTGAAGCTCTTTAAAGAGATTTATTTCAAGGGGCTCTCTCCTGATGCAGTCACATATGGGACACTTATTGATGGGCTCGTAAAGGTCCATAGAGAAGAGGATGCCTCGATGGTTTCCAACATATGTTGCGGAGCGGATGCATCCCTAGCTCATCAATTTACAGTACTCTTATGAGAACATTATGCAGGAAGAAGAGAACCTCACAAGCAGTGAGCCTATGGCTGAACCACCTCTCACAAAGCACCGGATTCCTGAGGAAGCCAAGACCATTGCAGTGGTGCGCAAACATTTTGAGCAAGGTTACCTGGAAGAAGCAGTTAGAGGATTATTTGAGATGGATCAGAAGCATGGATCTGTTAATTCATTCCCATACACCATCTGGCTCATTGGGTTTGCCAGGTGGGAAAAGTTGATGATGCTCTTAAGATATTTAACATCCTCATAGAGTTCGACATTGATGCCACTCCACCCAGTTGTGTACTTCTCATAAATTGCCTGTGCCGTAAAGGGAAGCTAGCTGCTGCATTGGATGTTATGCTTTATGCATTGAGAAAAGGTTCCTTTTTATGCGACCTGTGGGCAATCGTTTAATTAAGAAACTTTGCATGCATAACAAAAGGGAGGCAGCACAAGTGCTCGCATGGAGAATGCATCTTGCTGGATATGATATGGATGCATATCTTCGAGAAACTACAAAAGGCCTATTGTATGATAATTAGATTGGTGGCAGCTGAATTCTGCTGTAACATCAACGTGTTCTCAGGTGAGTGATCGGAGAGGTTTTTGTTGTTACTCTAAGAAGTCTGTGGCTCGGGTAGATTACCAACTTTTTGAAGTAAAAATCAGCTGCATAGGTTCCAAATGATTAGCTATTCTTTGGGTTTTGTGTAACTCACACACTGATCTTGTAACATCAATAACAAAATGCAATTGGAAACAAGGTCATGGGTTGTGCTGGTTGTGCTTTTTTACATTATGATTACATCCTTTCTTTCACATGATGCTTTGTTGAATATAATGCGTGAGTGTTGTAAAGTACTTCACTGGCAATCAGGATAATCATTAGAGGAGTAATTAGAATGGCAGCTAAGTGGAACATTAAGTGATGCTTGTTAAGACAGTAGTGCTGAAGTTAGTCACTGTGACATGTTATGCTGCCTTATGGTGAAAGGTAAGTATGTGAACATTGGTCGATTCTGATCAATGAATAAAGGCAATGTTCATCTATGTAAGCCTTTAAAATTGGATAGCTTCTTCAACACTATAAACATACAAGGAGAGTATCTATTTTATGCCACATTCGTGCTTTTCACTTTCTCCAGAGCAAATTCAGGTGGTAAAGGAACTAGACTCCTTTCTAGTCCAAGAACGGAACTTTTTGCCTAGTCTTCGGGTATGTATGGTTGTCTTTTTCCCTTCTTCATTCTGATTTATTACTTTCCTTTTTCTTGCATTGAACTCAACCTTTGTTTGCAGTTTTAGCACTCCTGGGAGTCTCTAACAGAAGGTGAATGCATATTCTGTGAGCAACCTGTAAAATAAAGGCTTCAAAATGGCACAACCTTGATACAGTCAACAAGTTGACAGGCTTTTGCCATTGGTAGATTTTAAGATGATAATGCTTTCTGTGTTTTATTCTAAAGATATCTCCTCCTTGTTGCTCTTCTCATCTTTTATTGTTTCCATTAATTTGGTTTTTCATGAAACTTTTTCTCTAGATATTGCCTGACTTAAGAGTGATTTGTCAGACTTTTCTTTGAGAGCGTTTCCTATCCCTATATCACTTTGAACTATGAAAAAGAGAAATTTAATTGTTCTTCAGTTGTCTCTTGTTCCTTCCTTCACCCATATTCATGTGCAACCCAGGAGACAAAAGATATTGTGTCAAACCTTGCCATTGTTGGGATAGTTTAGCTTGCGCTGAACATCGGGAGACTTAACAATATGATTTTTTTTCCCCAATTATGTTACTTAGATGCCTTAGTAATTTTATATGTGATACCTGTTAAATGAATAGATGTTAGTGGGCTAACTGTGATATTAGGAAAACTTCCACTTTATGATTTTTTTTTTCATGAATTTATGCAGGTTTGGAATTACTTTAGCTCAGCTAGCTGTACGTTAACAGTCATCTTTGTATCATTTTTGTATTAGTTGTTATTGCACTAGCTTTTTGCATCTTGTCACATTTTTTGCTTCTTGATTTGTAACATGATCTTTGCATTTACAGGAGTGAATCCTCTAGTATGTCAAGGAATTCCATCACAAAGCCATTTGATCAAAAAAGTGTCCATGCACCAGTTATCATTGCTATAGAGGTTGGTCCTTGTTGTCCAGGTAAATTTCTCACACACAACAGATTTAACAGTTTTTTATCAATATAGATTTCCAAGTAATAATCCTTCATTGTCTAGTTCTCTACAATTCTATATTGATAGGAATTCTTGTGCTGGCACTCACTAATCACATTACATCTTGTTGTTGTCTTGCCAACAAGTGAATGAAGTCTCAAAAATGCCAGAAAGATCAAAGGGAACTGTACATCAAGCTGTGTAACGGAGTAGAAAGAGCACCGTCCATATCGTCGATGGAGTCAAGCACCTCGGAATGAGCAGATCTCAGTTCGTTAGATGGTTAGGTTTTACACAGAAATTGAGAGTCAGTTGAGAATTACCCTTTCGTTATCATTAGACACTTAGGAGAGAGAAAGAAAGCTGACAAACAATGTAACAGCCCATACAAAAAGGACAGAAAAGTGCAGTGCATTCTTACTTAGGCTTGTCAAGCAAAAGTAAAAGAAAGCCCATAAATCCTCCCTTTGTGGCTTTGACAAAACCAAGGACCAAATAATGGGCTAATGTTTTTTTCGGAATATGGCATGATCCTAGCAGAATCGGTCTGTTCAAATTTTAAAGTTATTAGTTAAGACATGTCTTCTATTTTATTTTGTTCAGTGGGTTATCCAGTTTTTTTTTTATAATTGTGCTAAGTAGAATAGAAAATAATATGAAGGCATCTGGTAATCATGCTTAAATTTTAATTCTGTATGCCCATACCATCTTAACTAATTCTCCATCCTTTGTCATCAAATAGATGTAACTCCTTCTCTAATGTATTCAGTCATCACTCATTCTCCCTTGTTTCATCACACATCCGACTCAACATTCTATTTCTTGGACCATTGAATGAAATTAATGGTCAGGGAGTATTGACAAACTGTCCCTAGGAGTAGTTTAGTTTGTCGGTTAACATTACGGGGGTATTTGATTCGTAACCGAAATCGAAATTGGCTTGGAATCAGAATTGAAATGGTCAAATCTTTTGAGGCATTTGGTTCGTGACCGAAATCAGAAATAAAATCAGAATTGAAATAAAAATTTGAATCCATAGAGAAGAGTAGGGATTGAGTTCTATATAGATTGAATCATTTTCATTTCATCTTGGAATCGGAATGGGATTTCTCTCAATCAAACGGTTGGAATGGAAATCACTTATTTTGATTTCGATTTCAAACTCCCACTTCTCTCAATCAAACACCTCCTATGGCTTAATATACAAATCAGACTAAATTAACAAATTCATGATCCTCTCCTGTGAAAATTTTCATATATTGGATGATTTTTTGTATGTTACTGAAGTAAGGGGTGTTGGTTGTAACCGAATCAGAATAGGAATGAAATTGGAATGGCTTGGAATCGGAATTAAAATGGTCAAATCCTTCGAAGCGTTTGCTTGGTGATCGAAATTGAAATTGGAATGAAAATTTGAATCCACAGAGGAGAGTAGAGATTGAGTTCTATATAAATTGAACCATTCTCATTCTATCTTGAAATCGGAACGAGACTTCTTTCAATCAAACGGTTAGAATGGGAGTCACTTATTTCGATTTTGATTTCGGACCCCACTCCCAACCAAATACTCTCTAAAGATAGATTTTTAATTTATCTGAGGTTGATTGGTGGGCAAATAAATCCACCTATGCGAGCACAGACGTGGTTTGGACTACCATGTTCTTGTCTGAGCTCCTGCGCTCAATTGACAGAGATGCAGCGGGTGTAAATATGAGAGACCATAGCCGAGAAAGTGCATCCAATCTGTTTCCTAGCCCAAAAAAGTCTCATACTTCACAGCTTTTATAAGCAGAAAGTACCAAGTCTTTGCTAGAGCACTTCTGACTAATTTTCTGGTCAGTACCGGATGATAACAGTAATCTCTGCATCCCATTATATGTAATAGTCAACTCAGTTTTGTGCCTCGACCACATCGCATGAGTTGCTTTACCCTAGTATCTATTTGATTGTTATGCACCACTAAGTTGTCATGGAGATTCGATCGTCTCAGGAGGTTGTTTATACACATGTTAGAAGTGCTAGAGGTGGGAATCAAGTCGGGCCATATCACATACAGGTTGGATACGAGTCAGGTGGAATATATGTCAGCATGGATCAATATTTTTATTAAGAGTCTATTTGGATGATTGGACTGAAAATTTGATAGGATTTATATGTTGAATTAATACAACTAGTAAAATTATAGGTTGGTTAGGCCTGTATTTATAAATGTCTAAAGTAGCTTTGGAGTGGGCTGATAGGAATCCTATAAAAGAAAAAGCATATGGGCCTCAAAATGTTTAGAGGATCAGCCAACATGGATTATGTATTTTTGTGCTCAACAGTTATGTTCTTTTCTTCACAAGATCTCTTACTATCAAGTACTTCAGCTCCAAATGTTTAAATTTGCTGAAAGATTTATTATTCATTGTAAAGAACACAGCAGCTCTATTATCACAATAGATTGTCAATGGTCTGGTGGTAGAATGAATAATCTGAAGCACTGCAATAAGATTCTTAGCCAAATAGCATAAGTAGCAGCCCTCTAGCAGGCAATAAATTCAGCTTGTATAGTGAAAGAAGCAGTCAATGTCTGTTTAACACTCCATGATGCAGCATCTCCAGCTAACATAAAAATATATCATGAAGATTTAAAATCATCAAGGCATTCAGCAAGATCTGAATTTGAATAGCCCACCAAATTTAGGTTATCAGATCTTTTATACATAAGCATGTAGTTCTTAGTTTTCTATAAGTATCTTATCACTCTCTTTGCAGCAACCCAATATTAGAACCCTGGGTTTGACAGATACTTACTAAGAACTCCTACTGTGAAGATAATGTCAGATCTGGTGTAAATTTGAGCATATATTAGACTCCCTATAGTACTGACATAAGACACATTCTTCATATGATCTTTCTCAAGTTTATTCCTGGGGCATTGATCTTTGCTGAACTTATCACCTTTAGCAACAGGTGTATCATATGGTTTCCAATTCTACATATTAAATCTTTCAAGAACTCTATTAATGTATGCCTTCTGTGACAAATCCAACAGATAACGTGATCTGTCCCTGTGAATTTCAATACCTAGGACAAAGGTTGCCTCTTCAAGATCTTTCATATCAAAAGTCCTAGATAGCATTTGTTTAGTCTCACTAAGTAAGATATCATCAACATATAAAATAAGAAAGATAAATTTTCTCCAACTGATTTTGAGATAGATGCACTGATCAATTTTGTTTCCTCAGAATCAAGAAAGGTTATCTCCTCATCAAATTTCAAGTACCATTGTCGAGATACTTATTTTAAGCCATAGATTGCATTTTCTCCTTTATAGCACCTTTCTATAAATCAAATTGAAGATAGCTGACGGCCTCATGATATATTACTAGATCAACCACATGCCCAATATTATAGTCACTTTCCTCAAGATAGATAAAGAAATTATTAGGAATGGCAGGCCTCCTCAATGGCACCTCCTTAAGAGATTACATTGATTGAAGATTCTCAACAGAATCAGAAGGATCAGGGCTTGAACATCCATCTCATTAATGGGTATAGGAACTACATTCTCATGTGATATGGACATAGAAATAGAGACAATCTCAATTTGACTATTGTCAATATTAACAGTCGGGGAATATTCAAAATCAGCCACATCAAGTTCTAAAAATTTAGCAGTCTATGACTCTACAATTCCGTTACCTCTTTCAGTATTATAGAACATATATCTTTTAGCATATTCTAGATATCTAATGAAATAACAACGACTGGTTCTAGGATCAGTCTTTTTCTCTATCAAATTATATATTCTTACTTCTGCAAGACAACCCCAAATCCGAAAATGATTTAAGTTAGGTTTTCTACCAGTCCAAAGTTTGAAAGATTTTTTTAAGCACAGATTTACTGAAAACTCTGTTAAGGATGTATAAAGCAGTTTTAAGAACCTCATCTCACAGATATTCTGACAAGTTAGATTTACTCATCATGCTTCTCATCATATCTTTAAGGATGCCTCTTCGTCACACCATTCTGTTCAAGGCTACCAGGCATGATATATTGGGCATGGCAAATAGACTCATATGCTGCCTTGCTACATCATGTTTGCTATAATACTCACCCCATGGTCAGATCTCACGATCTTGATAACCTTTTCCAATTATTTTCAACTCCAGTTTAAAATTTAAATTTTTCAAGAGTATCTGATTTTTCTTTAATTACATAAAGATAACCATATTGAGAAAAGTCATCAATAAATGTGATGAAGTATTTATTACCATAGATCATAGAGGAATAAGGTCCACTAATATCAGTATAAATTATTTTCAAAAGATCTGAATTACGAATTGCCCCTTTCTTTTTAGTCTTAGTCAGTTTACCCCTAATACAATCAATACAAGTTTCCATGTCCCTAAAATCTAAGGTGGATAGAATACATCTTTTATCAATCTATCAATTCTTTTCTTAAATATATGTCTTAAGTGCTTGTGCTACAACATAGAGGATCTATCTTTGATCTTAGAATGCTTTGCAACTACAATCTCAACATTTAATGAAGCATAAGGATTATCATAAGATAAATATGATTTATATAATCCATCATTCAAAATATCATAATCAACAATCTGAGAGTTAAATATCAAATTAACTTTTTATTATGAAATTAAATCAAATCTAAGCCTATCTAAAGAAGAAATAGAAATCGAAATCCTTCTAAAAGAAGGTACATAAAAGATGTTCTCCAAAAAATCATAAAATTAGACTCTAAAGATAACTTGACAACTCCTATATATTCAATTTTAACTTCAAAATCATTTTCTACTTTCAGCCTGGCCTCCTTCAGAGTTGGTTTTCGCTTGCTTATGAACCCCTGTAAAGAAATGGCAATATGAGTTATGACTCCATTATTAATCCATGAGAAATCAACAGGGACATTGACTATATTTGATTCATAATAAACAAAAGCTAGAGGTTTATCTTCTTATTTTCTTTCTTTTCTATTCAAGACTTGAACTTATAGCACTGGCTCCTTATATGGCTTTTTTTCTTACAGTGAAAACACTTGATATTTTTTTCAATAGCAACTTTGGAGCCTCCTATAGAATGAATTTGATCGGGGTTATTATCATGTCCTTTTGCACCCTGAGACTATTTGGAAGCAGTAGGTTTATGCCTCTTTTGATTTACAGAATCTTTTGCCAGAATGAGGTTTGGATTGGATGGAAAGAAGGGCACTCTCACTCTTTTCTTTCTTAAGCTTTTCTTCTTTAGCAATACATTTAGTGATCAAGTCATTAACATTTCAAGTTTCATTCAGAATATTATAAGCAATTTTGATCCAGGAGAATTCAGCAGGTAAGGAATTCGAAGAATGAGGTATAAGAAAGAATTAGGTAGATCAATTTTGAGATCCTTAAGCTTGATCTGAAGATGAATTATTTTCAGAATATATTTCCTAACACCCCAACATTGTCATATCTCATGGTCATCAGTTCTTGCATTAGGCATCTAGACTCAACATTTTTAGATATAAAGTATCTCTTTCCTACGGCATCAAACAATTTTTTAACATTATTGGTCTCTGGCAGGCCATTCAGAAGATGCTTAGAATAGACCTCTTAATAGTAATCAAGCTAAGCCTATCAGAGTTTTTTTATTGGCAAATAATCTTTTGTTCAGGTATATTTGATCATTGAGATTATCAGATTTATTCTCACACAATGCTAGGTCAATATCAGCAATCCCAAGAGCAAATTTCATATCTTACTTCTACTTTTTATATTTGACCCAGTCAAGACCTCTACGACAATATTATTATTATTAACATCAAATGAGATTTTGTAATCAAATAGTAGGAATGCAAAACATTAGTCAATTGGACATATACATAAACAACATAAGCTATAAATAAGAGCCCAAATACATTATCATAAATTCTCCTTTGGGCAAAATATGCAATATGCATAAGTTCTCTTTACATAAAGCCGTAAATAAAAATACCATAACATTCAAAAGGCTATCCCTTTCAGGCAGATAGACCCTAAAAGCTAGAGCACCCTCATGATATAATGCTCTATGCAATTTTCAGTTAAAACACACAATAACCCCCTTTAGGTAGTGTAATTGTATGTCATAACTAGAAAATATCCCTCTCATGATGAAAAATTTTCAGAACTAACATAAATAAACCAGTTTGATGATTAATATTCATAAATTATCTATACAAAAAAATAAATGTCCAAACATATATAAGACGACATACTTTAACCATATGTATACCCACAAATGATCAAGTTCAGAATAGGATACTTAATAACATGTACCCTACTGATCATATTACCACATAATATCGCATTCCAAAGCCATGGTAACAAATCTGTACAGCTTAAATAATAATTAGGTTTAATCTATTAACCCCTAAAGGAACTAAAATATATAAATATATATACAACTGAAAAAATACATGCTATCAAAAGGTCTATCACATGCCAAACTAATTTTTCAAACTATCATATTTCATAAAATATTTCAAAAAATGGCATATTATATCACAATTATAGAAATATCAAAAAATTAATTTCTGATGACTATCGTCAGAAATAAAACTTTTCAGGATTAAATTGAAGTTTTGTAGGACTTATTATGGAATATAAACTTCAGCAGGGGCTAAACTATAATACAGAATCTTTGTACAATAAATTACATCATAGGGATTAAAAATAATTTTTTAAAATATTGAAATCAGATATTATATTAAGTAGGGACTAAAATGCAAAAGTGCCATAAAATCATAATTAACAAATCGAGTTCAGATTTTGGGTTGAAACTCAAAACCCGAAATCCGTTAAGGGGTTTTCTCCCTCACAGTCTAGCAGCAAAAAAAGGGCCAAACCGGCACCTCTTCCACCTCAAAAATTGATCGACGGCCGTTGAAAACCGACCAATCGGTGGGTCACCGGCCGCCGTAGTCTCCCAACTGTCAGTCACTGCCAGCCATCAGTGATTAAGCGAAAACCGTTAGTCAACTGAGATTCGATGGTCCCTCTTTCCCCCTTTATTTTATTTATTTTTTGGTTTGGGATCTAGATTGGAACCACCTACACCTCACTGCTGGCTGGTGTCGGTGGTCATCGGAACATAGTCCCTAATGGTGATGGGAAGACGAAGAGAAGAAGGGACGGCCTCAGGGAGATCCATCCCTCTCTTCCTCCCTTTATCCTTTCTTTGTATAAATCCAAAAAAAATTTGATTCTAACCTTCAACAAAAAAAAAATTCCAGGCTATGATACCAATTATAGGGATTTTTCAAGATCATTTGCAGAAGATTAAAATACAAAATCATAAATACGTATCTGTATTCACTATTGATTCCTAAAACTCGGATGCACAGACAAATACTGAAGGCCAAATCCTTCTTTCCAGCTTCCTCTCAATAGGCGACTATTAGATAAGACAAGCCTAAGAACTAATCTCATGATATTTATAGAAACTGGAGAGAGAATCTAATCAAATTTGAAACAAATTCTAATCGGTCCTCCCATCATGAGCTTAAGTCGAGTTCTGACCTACACTGTGCCGTCTCAATCACATCATCCAACATAAAGTCTGCATAACCTAAAATACATGGATCACTAACAATAATGGGCTTATATGCATGTCCATCAAACGGAATCATATAATCACTCTGATTTTAATAAAATAAATAAATAATTAATGGCAATCTATAATCAAAAAAAATTCTCACAAAGCTACCATTCTTGATAGTATTTATATGATCATAAGGATTACCGACAAGGTTTTTTCATGCCATATAATTAGATGTTGTGCACCGACGATGAGGCTATCCTGGCCCCGATAGAACCATTGGAGGCAGGATATTTTTATGTTTCTGATATCCCAGGTGTTTCTGTCAATGCATCAACATCTCTCTCTCTCTCTCTCTCTCTCTCCATTCTAGTCGTTTCTCATTTTTTTAGAATTTTGCTAAAATGGTTGGAATTGCACAACTATTTATCGATGTTTTGTTGATACGTGGAACCTTTCGCTATAAATTAGTATTTAGCACGTGCAATGCATGTGCCTTCCAAGAGAGGCCGGGATTGGGATGTGTTGCGGCCAATCTCCTCGTCGTCTGGTCGTCGGGAACGAGTACCTGCAAGAAAAGTCCACACTGACCGGAGATACCTCCGGCAGGGACCCTCCGACGGTCAAGTCAGAGAGAAGACTAGGAACAGTAGAAAGGAATCAGGAGACTCAGCGATGGAGAGAGGGAGAGCTCGAGAGGGCTTCATAGAATTAGAGCACTTTTCGAGATTTCTC
>KE505294.1:294193-304683 GCA_000441515.1 Elaeis oleifera | reverse complement strand
TTTTATTTATTTATTTATTATTTTTTTTTTTCAGGGAAGTAAGTATAAATTTAAAGAATTTGATGATGGATGGAAAGGACATGATGGGGTGGGAAGAAAATTTTCATCCTGCCAAGCCCAAGTACATACCTGAAGCCATTTTGTGATGGCATGGAAATGAAATTTTTTATGCTATATTTATGATCAAAACACATATATCAAAACATTCCATGATGAGATGAGAATAAGGATGGTAATTGAATGGGATCATATTAGATACATCAATACGGATCAAATTAAAAAATATTAATTTAAATTTAATTTATTTATTAAATATATTAAAATTTAAATATGAATCCGATCAATTTATTAAATAAATAATTCGATCCGATCCGCTTAATTTATTTTTTAAACGAATCAAATTAGATCAAATAGATTAAACAGATTAAATAAAATTTTAATAAATTAAATAAATTAAATAGATTAGATTAAATAGGTCAAAAATAGATTAAGCAGATCTTAAATGGATTTAACGGATCGTATATCTGAAATTCAAATCTGATCTAAATATTAAACGAATTAAATAGGTCGATCTGTTTCTGATCTAAATCCATTTAACCTAAATCCAAACTTATTTATGATGGGTTAAACATGGATCAGATTGGTGGGTTGGATCATATTTTATTGATCTTAGATGAAAAGGATCTAACATGATAGAAGAAAAATTCTTATTCTACCACCTTCCAGTTTTAACCTATTTACCTTAGTCATTTTCAAGTTTTACCCATATTGGAATTGTTATGGGGTCATATCGCCTCAGCTAGTGTTTTCGAACTTCTTTAGAAATACCTTTCGGTTTGGCTGAGATATTGAGATAGACTCCAAACATCGGGCATTACCCAGATGTCTCGATAATGGAGCACGCGACTTCATGGGACTTCAACTCCGGTGCTATCCTCGACCATCTGTCGAGGACATCAATAAGCCGCCATCGATGACAACTTGCCAAGACCACCATGGAAAGTTGGGAGAAAATAATCTTGCCGGTTCCTACCCGACCTTTCAACTTGAGTGCTCACCGACCATATGGTCAGGGCCATGCTGACCATATATGATAGCCTCCTGTAGCCAATGCCTATAAGGGCATATCCAAGCCAACATATCGGCTGTGTGCTAACCCCGATCCGCTGACCCTGATCTACTGACTCCTTCAGCGCTATGGACCACCATCAATAATTCCTTATAGAATTTCAGAGCATGCCTACCAATCATGACCAACAATTTCTGACATGCAGATTTCCTATCCCAGTAGCTCGACAAATTGTGGCCTAGCCTGAAGACCTACTGGGTTCGGGTGGGACGGCTGACCACTCCTTCATAATAAAAGGTATGAAGGAGACCCTCAAGATATGCTACGGTAGACTAAGCTATGCCTCACCACACTCA
This sequence comes from Elaeis oleifera, assembly GCA_000441515.1. Lineage (NCBI taxonomy): Eukaryota > Viridiplantae > Streptophyta > Magnoliopsida > Arecales > Arecaceae > Elaeis > Elaeis oleifera. The sequence goes on along the minus strand of KE505294.1, from coordinate 303,258 downwards.
TCTTTCTTTCTCTCTATTTGTGCTCAAGCACCAACTGACTTAAGCATCGAAGAATCCCCTATCGAAGGTCTCTATTTCTAGTGTAAGCAGATTTTTTTTGTAGATTTATTTTGATATCCCGACACTTAGATTTTCCTCGCCACATCAGTGCTTCCGGAGTTTTGACGCAACAGGAATATATGGATGAGATAAAGGGAGAGAAGTCTGGATAAAATACTTCAGCTATTGAATAAAAATTCAATTACATTTTTATTTTTTATGTATGCAAGAGTAGATAGAAAAATGTGAAACAATCTTATGGTAATTGGGTGATGGGATAAGTATATGATTGTGCTGATCAAAAGACGTTATCCCTGCTTATTCCCCATCAAAATGCAACCATAGTTCTGAAAAGGTGATAAATCAGCCAAGCTTAAACATACCATGCTTTAATTCATGGCTCATAGTGTAACCAAGATATTTAAATTATTTTGTTTAATTTCCGGCCAAACTATAGTGGTTTTATATATAGTTTATCAAATCTTATGAGAGCGTGGGGTTCCTTGATATTTTTATACATTAACTCTAAACTATCTATAATGATTTATTTTTTAATATGACAGTTAAACCATATTTCTATTAAATATATTGAATTTAAAATATATTATTATTAAATAATAAATAAATAATATATTTTAAATTTACTGAATCAAGTTCAAATGAGCCAAGTCTATATGTGCCTTTGTCCATTTATCAATCAAGCAAATCAAAGTTCAAGTGCAAATTTTGAGCAGAATATGTGCTGCTTATAACGAACAACTATGCTTGGACGATAATGCTTAAAATGGTCCCTAAACAAAAATTGATCTTGACTGTTTTTTGAAAATTATTTCTTAGGATCTGTTTGGCCAAGCTTTTGAAAAAGAAGAAACTTCTTTTTTTTCAAAAAAATATTTATTTTAAAAAAATAAGATATTTAGTCAAACATATTTTAAAAAATAATCTACTTCTGAGTGATAGCAGAAGCAGATTTTTTACTGTAGAGGGAAAGCAAAAAATTGAAGCTTTTTCTTGGAAACAGAAATAAAAATTAATTTTTCAAGATAAAAATATCTCTACTCAAAATCATTATTTACTATAACTATTCTTATTTATTTTCACCTAACCCTCCTATTATTTATTATAAATATATGTCTTTTTTAATAATTTGACAGTCTAAAATATTTTTTTTGAAAGATTTGTAAAACACAAACAGCTTCTTAAATACTAGTAAAAGCGTCTATCAAATAATTTTACCAAACATAAACTATTTTTCTCTTACAATATTTTTTTTAAATTTATTTAAAAAAATGATTCTAAAATAAATTGATTTTCGCAGCTTGGCCAAACATGTCTTGATCTAACTACTTCCCTGGCAACTTTTGACCAGCACCGAACCTCAGGTGCCAAAAGTAACTGAAAAAGCAAGGTTATCAGCATCCTTAAACAGAGCAAAATACCATTAAAAAGAAGAAAACACCTGTTTGCATAATGAATCCATAAACAGCTAATAAAAGTTGTAGGCCACCTGTCCAGATGCGCCGACATCTTGCTGCTGTCGAAATGCACCAAAATAGGTCAGCCATACGGTTACCAGATATGCAGTGGAATCCTTATCGGAATTTTATATGAAAGAAAAGAGCCCTGATCAGAATCCCCTTCACTCCTGGAGATGCCTGCTGGTGTTGAAAATATACAAGAATGTCAGAATAGAAAAACCTCATTGTCTGGCATATTCCACCATATGATCTAGCCTAACTGACTTGAGCAATCCTAGTAGAAACCAAGGCCGGTAAATGGTAACTGTGGCCTATCAACTTAGATATCTCACATGTTTGAGTAAAGCCTGAGGGATGGACGACATATGGATTAGTAAATGGAAGTAAAGATCGGTGGACTTTGATACCATGTTAAGATTCTATCTAAAATCTCGAGTGTTGAGAGGATGGATCCGAGAGTATGTAAGCATTACGAGTATTCTTAACCTAGTCGATGGACGCCAATAAATAGCATAGTAATATGACGATAAGATTTGGTGAGGATAAACTCTGGGTTCCATGGGGTCGTTTTTCTGCCTTTCATCGATCAAACATAAGCATCCCAATGATGAGGCATGAATTATGGCCAGATGTATAGTATGTCGGTGCCTGAACTATTATTCTCAACTCGATCAGTCACATTTTTTCAGCTATATGTTTTGTGCATTACTTTGCCTTTTTTGTCAAATTAAGAGCCATTGAAACTTCATGCCCGAGGTGCATGGAATGCTGCCACAAGAGCAATAGGTGTTATGGATCAGGTTCACGGACTGAAACTGTTTTGTAGGGCGCATAGATGAGAGCTTCAGTGGATGTCGATATACATCCATAAATTTTGTCATGGCAAGTCTAATCAAGAGGGTCTACAATATCGAAACCAGATCAAAGTGAGAGTTTCTTTGCACTACGATCAGGTATTATTCTCTATTGTTTCTACTTGGATCAGATACTTTTAACCATTTGAGCTTTTATTTTAAAAAATCTCGGGAAATTTTCAGCCGATCGTCTAATTCTTATCGCAGCGCAATGCTGCCTTGTTAAGATGAACCAGTGAAATTCTTATTGAATATTGAGCGATTCCATCACACCAATGTTATATTGTTTTAAGAACCATCATCTTGGCAAGAGCTAATTATATGAGTGCAACACAACAGTCTTGTCTCATTTTTGCCTCGAAAGAGGGTGTCTTCAGCTTTACGGTGGTCCACAGTCGGATCAGTACGTGCAAGCAATCGAATGGCACGCATTCATATAATGGATCAAGTCAATTAATTTACAGATACCCATGCAATGATACAGAGGTTGCTCTCCTTTCTGATGTACACCAGCTCAAGGAAAACATGATGCTCCTTGTTAGCTTTCAGCATATTTTCTGATCCCACAATATATTGCCAACTCATTTACAGGTTCTCTGCCCAAGACCCCAATAAGTTATCCATCAAATCCGTTCCTACAGGGAGGAATTTGGAGCACGCTTGTACGAAGAATGTTTCTTTGCTGTGCTAAATGTTCTTTAGATTAGAAATAAAGGAACCAATATTTTTCTCAATAAAATGGTTGCACAGCTGCGCATGTTTGTAGTTGGATAATTTAAGGGTAGAGCAGACTATTCAACACAAGAGTATCACCAAAGGAGTCTCGATAGCCCAAACTCCCTACTCTCTGGGAGAAAAGGGCCTCTCAGCAAGAGCAGTGGACAGGACGGACTTTGAGGACAGGAGTTGATTCAGCCCTTCTGCACACAAATGGAAACATATCCCATGCAAAGAAAAGCCATCTATGTGAAATAGACAGGGGACAGTTGTCTCATTACTATCCAATCGCAACAGTCTTATTTTTCCCGAGGGACACTAGATCCAGGACCAGTAACCATCCAAAAGACAACAACCATCAACATCCACAAATTTGATGTGGAGACCAGATCTTCAAATTGACATATTGGGACACCAGAGCCATCTGATGTAAATTGTGATACAGAATGTAACAGGGTCCCTGCGTAACATGTGCTCATTGTCTTGCATTAATATGCAAAAGTTATGGTGCAGCAAGCTAGTAGCAAAAAAATGTCGGTGCACTATATTGCCTAATCATATCTTGTTAAGCATATGTCTTAGCTTATCATGAAACTTTTGAGAGGGTGGAAGCCTATATAAATATTTATAGACCAGTATTTGTGTAGCTTAGAAGGTGAGATGCCTTTAGGGAATTCCTCACGGGCTGTAGACCCTAGAACCATGAGAAAGGTTGATGATCCCTATTTCTTCGAGGGGATTTAGGAATGCACTTTGATGATTGCTGAATTAATTTACTAATCAAAATCGTGTCTATGTAAGTCATATCTTAGCAATAGGATACGGAGGATATCCGTTCAGCTTTGATTAGTACTTCACTGCCAAACCAACTTAACACCATATGCTGTTTTCTACCGAAGCTATCAAAGCTAGTTAACTAGGCATTTTTCTCTCAGATTCCTTGGCTGCTGCGGACTACCGGCCATTCTCCAGTACCAAAATCATTCCAAATTCCAGGCAATATTCAGTTTTTTTGTTTAAGAACTCAAGGCAACCAAATTACATTGCATGATTACCAAAATCCTATGCTCTCATAGGATTCCTGTATTGTTACACACCCCGGATTTTTTTAGCTCTCTTCCATCCACACATTATAATGCTATAATTACCCGTGGTCCCAGCAATCCCTTTAATCTCCTCTTCCCATACAAACCAACCACAACGCAAAGAGGTCTATAGAAACCCTCTGCTACCAAATTCACTCAAGGCAGCAAAGTACCCCATGTGAAGTGAAAAAAATCATTCTCTCCCACCCCACCTTCTGGTTTCTCGGGTCCACTCTCAATTAGAATCAGTAGGTTGCCAAAAATCCCCCAGGTCAATCCCGCCGGGACCCAGTCCTCACCTCCGTGTCCTCTTTAACGCACTAAGATTCCTTGGTCTCCTCCTCGGCCCCTTTCCCTCGCCCGGGTAGACTGAAGAGGAGATAGAAAAGAAGTAAACCTGGGTGGGTATTTAATCATGCCTCTGCTTGTAACCGTGTTCCAGGTTAAAATTTATGGCGGGTTCAGTACCTTTTGATGAGCTGTGCTCCTATTTTATATTCCCAACAGCCTGACTTCCAACCCATCCTTTCTTAGGTCTCTCCCCATCGCTGCCTCACATGCATTGCTCCCTCCTGGAATCCCTGTATATTTTTTCCCCATCCTCTCCTCTCTCTCTCTCTCTCTCTCTCCTGGCTTGGCTTGTTTTTATGCCACAGCTCCTCATTGATTTGGTGAACAACTCCCCTCTTCCAAATAAAAGGTAGCAGGTAGTCCTTAAAACAACGCCACCTTCCCCCATCTTCCCCTCCTGTTCCTCTTTCTCCTCCTCTTTCTCCTGTTCCTCTCTCTCTCCTTTCCCTCCGTCTCCTCTTATTATCCTCTCCATTGAGAAATGCTTTGCTCCAAGGCCCCAGCATGAGCTCACCAAGCAGAAGCCTCCATTCCGGATGGAGATATACCGTCTCTCCTGTAACTCTTTTGCTTTGCTTTCTTCTACTCCTACCTTGTCAAATATTTGCTCTTAACTCGGATGGAGCGTTGCTGCTCTCCTTCAAGTACTCCATCCTCAGCGACCCCTCTCGGTGCTCGGCGACTGGAACTACGACGACGACACTCCCTGCTCCTGGAATGGGGTCCTGTGCATGGGCTTCCCATCCGCTAAGACCACGAGTTTCAATTGGAACACTAGTAGTGATGCAGAGTTTGGGATACCCGCCTCTTCTGCTTCTAGAGTGATTGGCTTGGTCCTCCCCAATTCCCAGCTGCTGGGCTCCATCCCTGCCGACCTCGGCCTCATCGAGCACCTCCGCCACCTCGACCTCTCCGGAACTTCCTCAACGGCACCTCCCATCCACGCTCTTCAACGCCTCCGACCTCCGCATCCTCTCGCTTTCCAGCAACGTGATCTCCGGAGAGATGCCCGAGCTCGTCGGCGAGATGAAAAGCCTCCAGTGTCTCAACCTCTCCGACAACGCCTTGGGTGGCAGAGTTCCAAGCAAGCTGACGCTGCTTCCCAACCTCACCACTGTCTCTCTTGCCGGCAATTACCTCTCCGGCGAGCTCCCGAGTGGAGGTTTCGAGCAACTTGAGGTCTTGGATCTGAGCTCCAATCTTGTAAATGGGTCCCTGCCGCCGGATCTCGGCGTGAAAACCTCCGGTACCTGAATTTGTCCTCCAACCGGCTCGCCGGGGTGATCCCGCCGGAAGTAGCATCAAGAATTCCGGCCAATGCCTTGATCGATCTATCCTTTAATAATCTCAGTGGAGAGATCCCGCAGTCCGGAGCTTTCCTCGCACAGAAGCCGATGGCCTTCTCGGGGAACCCGGATCTCTGTGGGAAGCCACTGAAGAACATGTGCATGATCCCTTCCAGCCTCTCCAATCCTCCCCTAATGACTCCAATGCAACTCCACCGGTGCCGAATTCTCCTCCGGCCTTCGCCGCGATACCCAAGAATCCGGATGGGACTTCGGCGCCAGGATCGGCAGCGAGCAGCGGAGGGCAAGGGGGCTTAGGCCAGCAGCAGCCGTGGCGATCGCCGTCGGAGATCTCACCGGGATCGCGCTTCTATTTGTAGTGTTCTTCTATGTTTACCAAGTAAAGAGGAAGAAGAGAGAGCTCCAACGGCAACAGCAGAAAGGAGATAGAGGGCTCGGGCTGAAGCGAATCGAAAGAGACAACAGGGATGAAACGCCGCCATCAGCGTCTCCTGAATCTAGAGGGTTAGGTCGCTTGTCATGGTGTTTGAGAAAGAAAGGTGGGGACAGCGATGACACCGAAGAGGGCTCCGAAACCTCGGCATCCTCCGAAACAGACGCAGAGGAGGATGAGCTACACAAAAGAGGAAAGGAGGAAGGGGATGCCAAAACCCACGCACAGCAGAAGCAGCAGGGAGCTACTCTCGTCACGGTTGATGGAGAGCCTGAGCTCGAGCTCGAGACCTTGCTGAAAGCCTCGGCTTATATACTGGGAGCCACTGGATCTAGCATCGTCTACAAGGCGGTGCTCGCCGACGGGACCGCTTTGGCCGTCCGCCGGATAGGGGAGAGCAGCACCATCGACAAGTTCAAGGATTTCGATGCCCAGGTCCGTAGCATCGCCAAATTCCGCCACCCCAATATCCTCCGCATCCGTGGATTCTACTGGGGCGCCGACGAGAAGCTCCTCATCCACGAATATGCTCCCAATGGCAGCCTCGCCAACATCTCTTTCAGCAGTAAGAACTCTATCTATATTTCTATCTCTTTCGCTTAATCGGATTCGTACGTCGAACGGGTACCGAACATGGATTGATTTGCTTGCAGAGAAGCTGGGATCGTCGCCGTTTCACCTCAACTGGGAGGCCCGGCTGAGGATAGCGAGAGGCGTGGCCAGGGGACTCGCATACCTCCACGAGAAGAAGTGTGTTCACGGCAATGTCAAGCCCAGCAACATCCTTTGGCGATGATATGGAGCCGAGGATCGGAGATTTCGGGCTGGAGCGGCTCGTGTCGGGCGACAGCAGCTACAGACCAGGCACATCGGCCAGGCTATTTGGAAGCAAGCGGTCGGCGTTGTCCACGAGCAGCCTGCCGGACCTGTCGCCCGTCGCCGGAGCCAGCCCCTGTGGCTCCTCCTCCACTCCGGCGTCGGCTCCTCCTGCGTATCAGGCGCCGGAGTCGCTAAAGAATCTGAAGCCCAACGCCAAATGGGATGTTTACTCCTTTGGTATGGTATTGCTGGAGCTGATTGCGGGGAGAGTGTTCTCGGAGGTGGAGCTCTGCCACTGGAACGCTGGGTTTGTGGTGGAGGAAAGGAATAGAATTCTGAGGATGGCTGATCCGGCGCTGAGAGGCGAGGTGGAGGGCAAGGAGGAAGCTTTGCTGAGCTGCTTCAGATTGGGTTTGCTGCTTGTTCCGTTGCCCCTCAGAGGCGGCCTTCCATGAAGGATGCAGTCCAGGTGTTGGAAAAGATAACAGTCACCTCCTTCTCTTCCTAGTCTTGCTGATAATAGTCGTAATAATGGCATCCACATATCCATAGCTCTTGGTATTTTCTGCTGTAGAATTAAGTAATGGAGTGCTGCCGTTAACCTGTCATCGTAACACAGCTGATTTGGTTTGTGTTTCTTGTGCGATATGCTTTCAAGTGTTTGAGGGATTTTTTTTCTCTCTCTCTCTCTCTTTCTTTTAACTTATTTTCGCTCGTGTAGTTTGTAATCACCTGCCCTCCAATTTTGCTGCTGTTGATTGGTGTCGTAAACAAGTGATGTCTCGTCTTGATGTTTGTCGTACGAGTTCGAGGAGCTGCCATTTTTTTTCAATTCAGATAGATGGCGCTATGTAGAAGAAAAGGAAGATCTCTATTTCACTTCTGATAATAAAAAAGGCTATGATTTGCTACTCGGGGAAATAAAAGGAAACGAACCCACTCTTGATTGGCTTCACTTTCACACGAAGAAAGAAACCCACTCGAGCTTCTTTTTCTCGTAGTTCACCAAGGCATGATAGCCTATAATCATGTTGAGCAGATTCTAGTTGATGGGCTGCATCTTCCTCAGAAGTCAAAACAAGGAAATCTGCAGTCTCCTCAAGCACTTGGTTCTTTTCATTCATGAAACGATTGAGTGGATTCCCGCCTATTTGGTGGAGAACACTAGACAGATAAACTTCTCTGACGTTGAAATATTTTTGTAGTAGATTAGGCATTTGGGTTGCGCCAACTCGCCTATGGCTAGCTTCTTGAGAAAAGACTTGGGTTGGGCAGCTCAGCTGGTTGAAGATTCTTGGCGTAGGAGAACGTCCTTTTGGTTGGGATACAGGCTAGTTTAGCTGGCTGGCCCTTATCAAGGACATCGTGACTCCGTGAGAGGACGTATGACAGGGGCCGGTTCATCTAATCATGGTTATTGCGCCAAACATAGACGGTGATGATCAAAGAATTAGTCCTGTTCAGTTTAGGTACAAACCAGGAAGAATCCGAACTCAGCCAAATATCTATCGTATCTTTAACGGTGTGGGCGAGAGCCGAATTATTCCCCAACATTCGTTTCTCTGGGTCATCTCTTGTTGGGTATCTCAATCACGCTCCGAACCCAATATTCGAATCGGATACGTGATGATCGCACACTTCTTAAAACAAGTCCTAAAGAATATGTAAGATCCAAATAAATCATTACAATCTTAACAATCATAATATTTAATTCAAAAATAATTCATAAAACTTACATAATTACCATTAACATTCCTTCAATTCTCTGATCAGGTATAAACGGTACTCTATCTATACATCCGCTCACTCACAAATCCATACCATAACCAACTATGGACGTCTTGTAACTCTGAGAAGAAAAGAAATATGAAGAGGTGTGAGTTTTACAGTCCAGTAAGAATTACCATATCACACCAATATAATAATATAATCTGAAAATAAAGATAAGCAATAACACATAAAAGCCGATGTTCAATGTCCAG
>KE505294.1:246295-276262 GCA_000441515.1 Elaeis oleifera | reverse complement strand
TTTTCTTTTCTTTTCTTCATTCTCTTTTTCTCGTTTCTTCTTTCTTTCCTCTTCCTTGGCTGAACAGGGGAGGACCATAAAGGAAGGGGGCTCGATGGCTCGGCTCCTATGAGGGGTGGTGGTGTCTGGTTGACGGTGACAGAGCAAGGAAGGCCGGTGGTGAGGTTCGACCAGCAAGAAATCAAGAAACAATCGAAAAAATAGGAGGGTCGTCACTTTTTCTTTATTTTTTGGTCATTGGCCGGTCACCGACGGTCAAGACCCTCAGGGAAGAGGGATAGAGAGATGAAGTCCTATCCTATGGGTGAGATGCCGTAGATGGTGGCATCGGTGGTTGAAAAAGAGGAGAAAAAGGGTTCGACCAAATAGAGCAAAACAGGGGTTCACCTTTTCATGGACTTTTCGATGATCCCGACGGTCGGTGAGAGTCGACGATCCCGACGATCGGTGAGAGTCGACGAAGCCATGGGAAGGAGGGAAAGAAGAGAGAAAGAAGGATCGGGGCTTACCTCCGACTTCAGTGAGGTCTCCGACGAGAATTTGAGACAAACACGATGAGGACATCTGCAGCTTCAATGCAAAATTCGAGAGAAAAAAAGAAGAGAAATCTAGTGCTCATAGTGGCTAGCCATGGAGGAGGGAAAGGAATTTTATAGAGGTCTTCCTAGGGTTCCTAGTGGCCCTAGGAGTCCTTTTCTTGATCGGTCATGGGAAAGAAGAAGAAGACTCCAACGGGAGTCTTCTTCCAATTTTTTTTTATGGGATTTATGGGCCTTTGGGCTTGGTCCAGGGCCCAAATGGGTCGGGTATTACAGTAGTATCGAGCTATCCTTTGCTTATAGAAAGTCATCTTTTGTCGAGCAAGTCCAAATCAGCTCGTCACTTATCCGAATTGGTCCGTTCGTCGTAGTACTCCATCCGAGTCGAAAGTAGATCGACTTCAACTAGGATCACAGCTTCCGTTATGAATGCTAGTTTGAAGGAGATCTCTCTGATCGGGATCCTAGGAGTCATTCGGTAAGACCATAGGACTCTGGAGAGTTTGTCATCTCAACATCCTTTGGTCTGACTGATTTTTATCTTCAGACCTTATAGAATTATCCTGTTGGTCACCTCGACTTCTCTATTAGACTGTGGATGCCCGATCGAGATAAATTTATGGATGATGTGGTACTTTGTGTAGAATTTTTCAAACCTGACATTATCGAATTGTCGGTCATTGTTGATGATGATCACTCAGAGTAGACCAAAACAACAAATGGTAGATTTTCAGAGGAAGTCAGTAGTCTTCCTTTTTATTATCTATGCCAGTGGCTCGGCCTCCACCCACTTGGTGAAGTAGTCAATAGCTATGATAATGAACCTCCTTTATCCATTGATAGATGAAAAAGGATCGAGTATATCAACTCTCCACTGATCGAACGGCTATGGTGTCGAAATGATTATGAGTTGACTTGATGGAAGTCTTTGGACATTGACAAACCTCTAACATTAGTCGCACTTCTGCACTAGGTCGGTTGTATCCTTCTGCATGATCGATCAATAATATTCTTACCGCAGTATCTTGTAGGACAGTGACTTACCCTCCAAGTGGTTATCGCAACTACCCTCGTACACCTCCCGAAGAGCGTAGTTGGCTTCGAAAGGCTAAAAGCACTTGAGCAGGGGCAAAGATACCGATTTCTGATAGAGTTGGTCATCAATGATCATATATCGAACTGTCAGTCTCCTCATTCGGTGCGCCTCAGCAGGATCAGCCGACAAGATTCTATTGATCAAGAACTTAACGAACGGATCGATCTAGCTCGATTCATGATCGATCAGAACTTGATGAACTTCCTTCTCGAAGTCAATACTTGAATTTTTGAGATGCTCGATGAAGATCCTCTCCAACTCACTACAGTCAGATGTGGCAATCGGGACAGAAAATCAGCTCAGACATTCTCCGAGCGGAGAGTCTGGCAGATCTTGAAGTAATCAAAATTTATTTGCAAAGATCTGAATTTCTGTAAATACCTGAAGAGAATTGGATCTCGGGCCTCATATTCTTCTTGAGATTGTCTGGCGACCAGCGGCGAGTCAGTGAAAACCCTTAGGCATTTGACATCGAGGTCTTTGACGATCTTCAGTCCGACTATCAGAGATTTGTATTCAGCTTGATTGTTAGAAGCTTTAAAGTTAAATCGAAGGACGTACTCTGTCACCACCCCATCAATGTTGGTCAAAATGAGACCTGCACTGCAGCCTTGGACGTTTGAGGCTCTGTCCACATATAGAATCCATACTGGCATTGAAGTTTCTCTTCGGAGGAGGTCTTCGACTTGACTGTCATCGGTTAGAGTGCACTCAACAACAAAGTCGATGAGTGAGCCTTCATCGAGGATCGCAAAACATAAGAGAGATCAAACTCACAGAGTTCGACCGTCCATTTGGCCATCCTCCCTAAAGTATCTAATCGTTGAAGTAGAGTCCTCAGGGGGGGATCGGTCAGGATCTTGATTGAGTGGGCCTGAAATAAGGTCGCAGTCTTCAAGTCGTCATGATGATCATGAAGACTATTTTTTCGATCCGAGGGTATCTAACTTTCACTGCACGCAGCATCCGACTTATGTAGTAGATTGATTTCTGCATCTTATTTCTTCTCGGACAAGTACCAAGCTCACAGCTTTAGGAGTCACAGTCAAATACATGAGTAATTCATCACCGATATTTGGCTTTGTCAGGAGTGGAGGAGAATTCAGTTACTACTTCAGATCGTCGAAAGCCTTCTGACATTCTTCCATCCAAGTGAAGCTCATCTGCCTGAGGGTTTTGAAGAAGGAGAGGCACCGCTCTGTAGACTTGGAGATGAACCGACTCAAAGATGCAATACGTTCCGCCAGCTTCTGGACATCCCACCGAGAGGTCAGGGCTTCATGTCGAGAACCATCCTGATCTTCTTGAGGTTGGCCTCGATGCCTCGCTTTGTCATCATGAAATCAAAAAACTTTTCCGACATGATGCCGAAGGCATACTTAGTCAGGTTCAGTTTCATCCGATGCCTCCTCAGGACGTCGAAAGCTTCTACCAGATCGTCGATATAGAGAGAGTTTTTTTACTTTTTATGAGCATGTCGTTGACATAGACCTCTATGTTGCGATCAATCTGATTTTTAAAAACTTTATTGACCAACCTCTGATATGTAGCCCTGATATTTTTGAGACCAAAAGGCATGACTTTATCGTAGTACAAGCCTCTGTTAGTGATGAACGCCGTCTTCTCCTCGTCCTCCAGTGTCATCCGAATCTAGTTGTAATCGAAGAAAGTGTCCATAAAGCTAAGCAGCTGATGGCCCGACATAGCGTCGATCAGTTGATCAATCAAGGACAGTGAAAAGCTGTTCTTTGGATAAGTTTATTCAAATCGATATAGTCGATGTATATCCACCACTTACCATTAGCTTTTTTGACGATCACAATATTCGCGAGTCCATCTATATAGGTCGTCTCATGGATGAAGTCGGCTACTAGCAATCTGTCGATCTCCTCGTCAATGGCCTTCTACCGCTAGGGAGTGAAACTTCTTTCTTTTATCTCACTAGCTTGTGCTTGATGTCGATATTTAGTTGGTAGATAATCACATCAGGTGGGATACCCGGCATGTCTAAGGCAGATCAGGCAAAGACATCCACATTCCTCCTCAGGAAGTTTATTAGTTCCTCCTTCAGTTCATCGCTTAAGGAAGATCCGACCTGAACAGTTCTAGTCGAGTCTTCATTGAGGGGCACCGAGATGAGTCGCTTTGTGGGTTCTCCTCGACTTTCTTTCTTTCTTTGGTCTAGTCCATCGTCAATGAAAAGAGCTTCAGTTGGCTTCTTTTCTTTAGCTATGGTCAAGTAACATTATCGGGCCAGTTGTTGATCTCCTCTCATCTCATCGGTTCTTTTTCTCATCGAAAAGCGTACAAGCAAATGATACATTAAGATGATTGCTCAGAGCGCATTCAGCCTGGGTCGTCTCAAGATAACGCTGTAGGTGGAAGGAATCCGAACTACAAAAAAATTGAGCTACACGATCAATTATCGAGGTGGTCATCTGGCAGTAATAGAAACTTCTATTTCTCCTTCTATCTTGATTGAGTCACCAGTGAACCCGGTTAAAGGAGTGTTGACTGATTTAAGTTGATCAATAAAAAGTCACATTCGAGAAAAACAATCGTAGAAAATTATGTTGGCTGAGCTTTCATTATCAATAAGACATCATTTTACATCATAATAGACTATCGTCATTGATACAACAACAGCATCATTATAAGGAGTTTGGACTCCTTGCAGATCTTTTTAAAGAAAATGATGTCGTCATTCAATTGCCGACGTTTGGGGAGCTTTCTGAGTCATCGGCTCCTTGAGGCCTTGGTCCTACCGAGATCATGTTGATCATGCCCGCTGTGGGTTAAGTGTGAACTTATCGGAGCGCGGCTGAGGTTGAGAGTCTCCCGACAGCTGCATAGATCGGTCCTGCATGTACTTTTCAAGATGTCTCCATCTTATCAGGTCTTTGATCTCATTCTTCAGCTCGATGCACCTCTCAATGTCGTGGCTGTAGTCACGATGAAACCAACAGTAGTGCCTCCAATTATGAAATGCTGCTTTTGTCTTCATTGGCTGGGGTCGTTGAAGGTAGTCCTCCCCCTCTATCTCCATGAGGATCTATGCATGAGTGGTTAAAGGGGTGTAGGAATCGTACCTGAGGTCAAAGTTCTTTGGCCTCGGGCTTGGTCGGGAAGGTGGGGCCTCCCTCTCAGCGTGGGCTCGGCTGGGTCTCGAGAAGGTTCCTTCTTTCTTGATCTTCTTTTTTGAGTCCTTACCTTCAAATCGACGTCAGTCCTTCTCACCCTTCTTGGCTCGAATGTACTTCTGCACGTGCTCGAGAAGTCTAGTAAATATCCAAAAAAGCATCTTATTCAGAGAATAGGTAAACTTGGAGCTGCATAGTCCCTGCTTCATGGCTGTAATGGTCGTCGACTCATCGAGGTTCCAGACCTCTAGGATGACAGCATTGAAGTGCACCACAAATTCTCACAGAGATTCTCCATCTTACTGTCTAATAGAGAAAAAGCTATCAGATGTCCACGGTGCCTTTCGATTGGTGCCGAAGTGCATCAAGAAGAGCTATTCGAGTGGGTCGAATGAATGGATACTCCCTAATTGAAGTTTGGAGTACCATGTCTGGGCGATCTTCCTGAGGGTAACCGAGAAGGTGATGCAGAAGAGGACGTCGGATGCCCCCTAAAGAAGTATGAGAGCTTTATAGATCTCGAGGTGGTTGAGCGGATCGATAGTGGTATCGTACGGTTCTATATGTGGCATCTTGAACCGACCTGAAATCAATTCGTCGAGAATCCGTTGAGAAAAAGACGGACGGATGCTGATGCCGAGCTCACCGATGGGATCTCGGTTATTCGCTTGGAGCCGATTCAAGCGACAATAAATCCTTTAGCTTGAGGTCGTATTCGTCCAACCGCCGCTGAGATTCATCGGGACGTTTGAAATATCCGAGGGTAGAATTTTCTCCAGAAGAAGATCTTGATGGAGATCGTGGCCTCTTCCTTTGTGTGAAGCTTGTTGAGGGGAAGGGGACCGACGATCACCGAAAGTGGCACGTAGAGTGCATCAGGAGTCAGCTTGTGATGACTGCCGGATGGGTTGAGAAGCCATCCGACAGAAGCATCGAGATGAGTGGCTGGACAGAGAACAGGATCGGAGACTCTACCTAGAGGGCATGTCCCGCGGCATTGAATCCTCTGTCAGTGCTCTAACCTACTATACCAAGGCAATAAATTGTTGCTGGTCCACTGTTCCTCAGGTCGCGAGGCACTCGACTCTCCGAAGGTCGTCGGAAGTACGTCACACCACGATGAGCGTCAAGCAAAACTAAGGAAAGTATTTTATGCTCTCATCTTAGCCATTATACCTCCAGAAAGGATGTTTCTCCTCCCCCTACCTGGCACATCAAAACTGTTGCCGCTCGTCTCTGGTGGGGTAGTCAGATCATCGCGCCTAAGTGCAGAACGACAGAAAATTGATGGCGAATGACCACTCATCAGAGAGAGCACAGTCGAGAGAATCGAGAACAGGAGCGAGGGCTCGTGGTGCGATGAACGGAGGCAAGGTCGACTCAAATCGGATAAAAAGTCGATCGGAGGCATCCGATGGCAGCAGAGATACCTGTAAGAAAAGTCTACATCGAAGATGGCTCCGATGAAGATACTTCGATGCTCAAGTCAGTTTTTCGCTCAAGAGATGGAGAAGCAAGTGAAGCAAAGTTTCAAGCTCTGAGTGTTTGAGTGTGCGTACCTTCTGGAGATCTTGTCTTACCTCTATTTATACAGAGAAGAGGATGAAGGATCAAAGGACAGGAATGTATTCCAATAACGTCCTATCATATGGATCCGCATAGGGGCATCTTTAAGTGGCCCCGTCAACGAGCGTGCCTTTTGTTGGCATGCTGGTGGCCATGGTAGCGGGCCTTATCACGTGCATGTAGCATAATTAATGATTTTGTGGTATCCTATCACAGTGTGGAGCAGGCTGCTTAAGGTATGATCTCAGGATGATGCGACTTGATGTGACTCGATATGAACGTATGGCAGCCTCACTTGATCGCTCACTGTTTGGCCGATATCGATATCCAAGTCGGTCACTAGCCGGAGTAAGATAAAAGGGATTGAAAGCGATCCGAGGTGAGTAACCCACATGCCAGCAGTCCCATATAAATGACTGACCTGAAGTATCAGACGCTGTAGGCAGCTGAAGAACTAGGTTGGACGACAGCGAAGCCAATGAAGCCAAGTATGTCGGTTTCTCACCGAAGCCAATGAAGAACAGGTTGGTTGTTGGCCGATGTAGTCTTCAACTCGGACAATGTGGCTATGACCAGATGATGTTGAGGTCATACTTTTACTGACCTCAATTTTCAGACGAGATCGATCTCCGGGTGAGACCGACTTCCTGGGAACCACGATCTTTTGATGGCGTTGGCTTTTATCGAGGTAGCCTCCGATTGAGATCGATTATGTGACGAGTACCTACCCCAACATCACCCACTTGCTCTTATATTTATTTGCATCAAATAAAATTCTAATATGCAATCAACAAGCAAATAAGCATGAACAATCGAACTATCCATTTTTTTCTCATGTTGTGAACTACCAGTTGCCTGCAAATGAGCAGAAAAATGTGTGAACATTATTAAAAACATACTACTTGAACTGAAACAAGGGATAGATCTTTTGGAACAACTGGAAAATATGAATTAGTTGCTAATAGCTGATATGTCTAGGTTAGTTGGTTGGAATTTATTTTTTCTAACAAAATATCACCGTCCCATCATGAAAAGTGAAAGGATGGGGTAGAATTAGAGACTGAGAGATGGTCCTCCTCCTTATCTCCCACCTCCTCTCCTTCGATCTAGCTTTCTTTATCGGCAACCTTCGCCTCCCTCCTTTTTAGACTTCCTCTTCCTCTACTTTCTGTAGCATCATCCACTCACCTCCTCTTTTCCCTCTCTTCTCCATTAATTACCATGTACACCTTCTTTTTCCTACCTCATTTGCATGGCTCTCTTACCTATTTTTTATCTGAGTCCACCCCCAGCACCAATCACCACCATATGTCCATTTGGCAACCTCCACTTCTTTTATTTGCCTATGTGCCCCTTCTGCCCTTCTCTTCCTTTTCGCTACATCTTCTTTTCTCTATGTCATTTGTGTTGGTAATTGCTATGTGTCCCACCGGTTGGCCTCTATTTCCTCTTCTCCTTTGACTGGCAATTAATTTTTATCCGAATCTACTGTTGCTTGGGTAGCCTCCACTTTCTCTTCTTCTTTAATTGATGACTACTACTTATCCAAATCCATTATGTCCCACCAACCAACCTCCATCTCCTCTGCTCCTTTTGTCGATATGCATCCTCTTCCTCTCTCTTCCCAATTGTTGCACCTTCTTTCTCTACGTTTGCATGGGTCGCCACCCTACGAGCAAGACCGCTTCAGCCTTACCATCCTCCGACTTCACCACCGACCATAGCCGTCATTTTGTTGGAGACTATAGTCATGATGAAAGCGGTAGTACTTATTTTGTTCCGTCAGATTGATGGAGACTTCATCAATGGAGGTCGGTGAAGATATCCTTAACCCTCGATCTCTATAAGGATTTGAACTTGAGGGGTGATCAACGGGGCGTAGTTGTTATAGTGCCAAGGTGGACTCTTTAGTCGAGAGACTTTTGTTGGTCAGGAGAGACCTACTTCAGATTGGTTCAGACGTGTATCCTACCATACACGCTTTTCTTGCTGGGAGCCCGACCTCCCTCGTGCCGATGTGCAACCCAACCTTTTTTGGCTTGTATATACTTGCAGACTCGAGCCAGAAGGTCAGCATAATCCCTTGGATACATCTTATCGAGGGAGTAGATGAGATGCTCATTATGGAGGCCTCGCTTCAAAGCTGGTATGGCGATGGCTTCATCTAGATTTCACACTTCCAACGTAACCGCATTAAAACATACCACGTAGTTACGCAAAGATTGGCCCTTCTCCTAATAGATAGAAAAAAACTATCTGAGTTCCTGGGCTGAACTCGATTGTTGCCGAAATGAGCAATGAACTAATGTCTGAGTTGCTCAAAAGAAAAATCGATCCCGATTGAAAGCTAGAGTACCAAACTCTTGCTACCTTCTTCAAGATCGCAGGAAAGACAAGGTAGAAGAGGACATCTGAGGTGCTTTGGAGCATCATGAGAGCCTTGTAGCCCTCAAGGTGATCTAAAGGGTTAGTAGAGACATCGTACGACTCTACCTGCGATATCTTGAACTGACTCAAAATCGGTTCCTAGAGCATGGAGTGAGAGAAAAGCAGTCGAGAATTGAAGTTGAGGGCTTCATCATTCCTTCGGCTACTCATTTAGATCTCGTCCAGTCGATGCTCGATCTCCCAAAACTTTTGCTCGAGGTCTTCCTCCCAACGAGACTTTCTAGGATGCAGAGAATAGCCCAGGATAGAGTGTCTCCATCAGAGGAAGTTGGGGAGTGGTGGCATCATTCTTCGTGTCTGGACCCTTGTCTGGATGGTAATCACCAGTTAGGCAGGATAGACTAGTGCGCACCCCAAGGGGGGTTCTCGAGAATTGGATAGTGGTTCTGATGGCTATGCCAGGAGGGCATATTTTGGGGAGCACGCTACAGTGGCTACCACTGCTCCATACTTTGTTGCAAGTGGTGCACAACACTGGTCAATGTCTGGATCTCTCGGACCAAATCATCGAACTGTTGGGGGTCTACTATCACGAGTGGCTGTGCAGGTTATGCAGTCCCATGAGGAGCAGACAATTAGGTGGCCCCGCGTTGGCTTCATTGGGTAGACTGTTAGTGAGAAGTGACGGAATTGTTATGTCTTGCCATTGTTCTTCCTCTTTAATGGGTTGCTAAGTCCTTCCTCTAGTGTCAATCTATTGCTGCAATACTCCAGATCGAGGTGGAGTAGCTTAGTCGATGGTGGTCTGATGAGGAACTTCAGTGGTCAACGATGATTCAAGGATGATTTGTCACTCCTAAGATCTATAAGAAAATTCGATCATAGGAGATTCTCCGATGGAGGACCCTCCGATACTTAAGTTAGCTAGATTAACTTTGAAAATAGTAAGAAAAATCTATAACAAGAGAATAGATTTTAAGTCCCAAAAAAGCTTACCGGAGGGTCCTCTGTTATCCTCTTCTATAGAGATGAGGAAATGTATATTATCTTGGTTACCAGTAACCGCTGTGGAGAATCGTGGCCCACGATGAGTCATAGGTAATGAGCAATTAATGGTATTAAGTGATGTACCATATTTTATCGTAATCGTTGAGAGCTTTATCGAAACCATCTGACATTTAAGAGATATGAAGCTGGCCCGCATTCTCCTTGTAACGACTCAATGTCTGAAGGTTTTTTGAAGTCATCAGCATGAGTCTGACCAAGAGGTCGGGAGTAGTATGATGTAGTCATTGGTGGTCCATCGAAGAGTTTGTCTAGGAATTAAGTTTGGCAGGGTTGTTGGCTTCCTCCCAGCTCCAATTGATCCGAATCGGGGCTACAACGATGAGGGCTCTCTTATAAGAATAGGACATCTAAATGATGCTTGCTACTAAGGTCTATCAAGGGACCTCAATCATATTGTCCGACGAATATATCCGAGGATGAGTCCCAAAGATAAAAGACAAGATGGAATGACCCCATAACAAATATTCTATCCATGCCATTAGCGTAATTAGGGATACAAACAAGTTGAATTACTCGTGAGCTACTCGAGCTCGATTCAAATCCAAGCTCAATTTGATTCGACTCAATTATTATCGAGCTCGAGTAGCAAGATACTCAGCTTGAAAGTTCGCAAACCTACTCAAATTTATATATATTCTAAATCATATTATTTTATTTATAATATATATATTATTAGTAGACTAAGGTTTAATCTTGAGATTAGATCTGGTTCGATTGATATTTGAGTAAAATCGAATCGATCTCGAATTGAGCTCGATTGATATTTTGTCTAATTTTTATCGAATTGAGCTGGAGCTTAAAACATTAAGACTCAATTGATCTCGAATCAATTTTGAATCTAAATATTTTAAATCAAATCAAGCTCAAACTTTCATCTATTCGATTCGACTCGATTTGATTGCATCTTTAAGCATAATTCAGGTGTAAGAATATTTATTTCATAGTTAGGCGCCATAGCAACTAGGGTAAATATCAATGGATTATGGATATCCCCAGGCATACGAGTACTTATTTCATAGTTAGGCATGGGGCTGAAATCGGATCAAGTACAGATCAGATACAAGCATATCTATATCCATATTGTTTTATCCGATGAATATAAATACGGATATAGATATTATTCGAATGTAAAAATTCATATTCATATTTGTTATATGGATATAATTCGAATACTGAAAGTATGGATATAATTATGGATATAGCTTAGATAATTAAAATTTATGACTACAGAATTAAAAATATTACTAAATAGATGATAAATCAAGTTAACAACATGTTTATATGATTGTATATTTCTCTTAGAAATTAATAAGTGCTATATAAAATTATATAATTACATGTCGATTTGGATATTTGGTTACCGATCATATGGTTGTCTATTTATATTCATATCTTTTTTTGATAAATATAAATATTAATTAGATCTTCAAATTTTGTCCATATCCAGATTGATATGGATATAAAAATGAATCTGGATATATAATATCTATGCTACTTCCACCTATAGTTAGACATCATAGGAATTAGAGGCAGGTATTAATGGATTATGGATGTCCTTGCTCTCAAAAGCTGGCTCATCTCCCTCGGACGCCGCATTCTACATAGGGGTGCAAATGGGTCAGATCAGATCAGATCATAAGTGATCTCGAAATGATCCAATTCTTGATTGGATCCTAATGTCGGATCCAGACCCAATCCAATTGAAAATTGGATCGAATCAGGTCAAGTCCATAATCAAAAACTCTATCCCATTAGATCATTTGAATCGGATCGGGTCCATGTATAATCCGATCTCAATTTAAAATTTAGATCTGATTCGAGTCCAAATTCTGATCAAACTTTATTCGTATGATAAACCAACATATGCGAAATTTATGACAAAAAAAATATTATTTTATCTGAGCTATTAATTTATAAATAATTTTTCGAAATCTTACCGTCAAGTTGACTAATTGAGTAAAACTATATAAAAAATAACAATTCTATAAGAGTATTTAAAATTATAATCTCATTTTATTATTTTATAATTTAGATGTTACATTCAATACTGAATTTTGATCAGATCGGATCAGATATGAATTCAGTAAATTTAGATTCAATTCGAATATTGAATAGATCTAATTTAAATTTAATCTGATTTTATAAATTTTTATAATAATTAAATAAATTGAATTGAATCGGATCACGAAGCGATCCGACCCATTTGCAGCCTTTTTCCACGTCCTCCCGATACCCGTACCTGGGCCCTCAAATTCTCTCCCCTCTTTTTTAGGCACCTACCAAATCTCTCTCTCGTCTTCATCCTGTACTCATAGCGGTATATGAAACGTGAGCGCAAGAAGAACGAGAGCGAGAACGAAGATGGCGGCCTCCTTCGCTCCTTCCAGCCGCCTTTCCTCCACCCTTCCCCTCGACCCCTCCACCCTCCCACCCTCTCATGCCGCCTCCTCGCATCGTCCGGCCCCCCTGCCATCTTCCGCTACCGCCGGGGGCGGCTGGTGGCGGCGGGGAGGCGAAGCCCACAGTGCTGGTAGCGGAGAAGCTCGGCAAGGCGGGGCTGGAGCTCCTCAGGGACTTCGCCGACATTGACTGCTCCTATAACCTCTCCCCGGAGGAGCTCCGCGCCAAGGTCGCCGGCTGCGATGCCCTCATCGTGCGCAGCGGCACCAAGGTCGGCCGCGAGGTCTTCGAGTCCGCCGGCTCAAGGTGGTCGGCCGGGCCGGCGTCGGCATCGACAACGTCGATCTTGCCGCCGCCACCGAGAACGGGTGTCTTGTGGTCAATGCCCCACCGCCAACACCGTCGCGGCTGCCGAGCATGGGATCGCGCTGCTCGCGGCATGGCTCGCAACGTTGCCCGGGCTGATGCCTCCCTCAAAGCTGGTAACGTTCTCTCTCCCAATGCCATTTACTCATCTCTCTTTTATAATACTTTTGATTATGGTTTTTAAAAGGCTTGAATCTCTAATTCTTTGATGGATTCTTGATTGGGAAAATTGGTCTAAGTTTCAAGGAGGGATTTTTACTACCAAGGTTCCGTTCTTGTTTATGTTATCTGTTTTAGCCATCGGTATTTCTTGATGAATGCTTGTGGAAAACTAATGATTCAGTTTTAACAAACAAATAGTTTAGAAGTGAAGGATGAGACCTTGAATGCAAGTGGATGTTGTAGCTTCAAACAAGGCAGCAAAGGGTTTCCTCTTTAACTCAGATGGATATCGCACTTCTTGTTTGATGAAAGGTTTTAAATTCTTTATGACAAAATTCATCTTGGTGTTCTTTTTAGACAACAGAAAACGTGTCATCTGTTTCCAGTGAATCTGTTGGTCATGCGAGGTCATCAGTCCAGATCATGGTCAGATATTTTCTTGATATCTGGCTTGGTAGAAGCTGGAATTGAAGAAGTAAAATTAGGTTGTAATGAATACTATCGGAAGAAGAGGATGAAGATGGATAAGAGATTGGTTGTTATAAATGTAAACACAGAGAGAGATAGAGATGAACTAGGGTTGCACATTGTTTACCAATCTAGATAAAGAGGAAACCTTTTAGCAAATAGAAAGCTATTTGGATTGTGTCGTGTGAGAATACAAGCTGTGATAGAATGTAGGTAGGGCAAATGACCACTTTTCTTTATTGTTTCCTTCCAACCCCACGTTAAATAATGAGGGATATTAGTGTGTTTTCTAACTCTTTTACTTATTGTACAATGCAATTTGATCTGATGATGACCATGTGAAACTTGTTCTTTTCTACTCACCTTTCGCTTTTTCCCTCATCTTTTATATAATAATTTCCATATATTTCTCCATGATATAGTGGAAGTTAAGTTCTTATCTTCATTGTTGGAATTTTTGCTTTATCTGCTGAAATTTACTGCCTTGCTGATGATCTCAAGGAATCAAGAAGGAACTTTAGGATTTCCTTACACCCAGACTGTCACAGCTGTCCAACAAACCATTGGCAATCCCATAAAGTGGTACATTCATATCTAGATAATTAACCTAGGTCTTATAACTGGCCCATCTTGGCCATTATTTAGGTCCCTGACTTTGTGGCTTGCCGAAGTTGTGCCATTTACTGGTCCAGTCAGATACCAAGGTACTGTCCTTGTCAGCATTAGCAAGTATGGTCGTGTAGACAGTTTGTTTACTTTATCATCATGGAGTTACATCAATTTATGCATGAGGCAGTTATATTGTAATTAGGTTTTTGCTTTTATGGATAATTTTTTGGCCTTTGATCTGCAAATCTGTTATGTTAGAAGTTCATAACAGTTCTATATATTGAAGCATATGCAGTATAATCTGTCAGCTTTCTTTCCCCTCCTCCCTCCCTCTCTGCGTGCCCATGTGTATGTTTGAGAACTAGGACAGGATGAAGCCTTGCCAATAATCTGTTAGCATATCGCAATATGTAACTTTACCAACATCACTTCTATAGAATAACATGAGTTGTTCGTGATATATAGCTGAAAGTATAAAGAAATGCATTTTTTATCGCATAAGCTTCTTTGAGCAGTAGCTTGATTTATTTTCCAGGAAGAATCTATATTTCTAGCTGTTGAACAAGCTGCGCTTATCACATTTACTGTTCACTTAAATCCAGGTAAATGGGAGCGCAACAAGTATGTTGGTGTATCACTTGTTGGTAAACGCTTGCTGTGATGGGATTCGGAAAAGTTGGATCTGAAGTTGCACGGCGTGCCAAAGGGCTGGGAATGCACGTGATTGCACATGACCCAT
Organism: Elaeis oleifera; assembly: GCA_000441515.1. NCBI lineage: Eukaryota > Viridiplantae > Streptophyta > Magnoliopsida > Arecales > Arecaceae > Elaeis > Elaeis oleifera. The sequence continues at coordinate 261,721 of KE505294.1, read as the reverse complement.
ATGCTGCTGCAGATTGTGCTCGTGCGGTAGGAGTAGAGTTGGTAACCTTTGATGAAGCTATAGCAAGTGCAGATTTCATCTCAATGCACATGCCTCTTTCTCCTTCCACATCTAAGATTCTCAATGATGAAGCTTTCTCAAAGATGAAGAAAGGAGTATGGATTGTAAATGTTGCCTGTGGCGGTGTGATTGATGAGGATGCTCTAGTAAGGGCACTGGATTCTGGAATTGTTGCACAGGTTGCCTTATTGTTGCTTCTTAGCACTCTTGCTTTGACATGTAGGATTCTGTGATATGTTTGAGAAAGGAGAAAGTTCGTTGTTTCTAACTTGTTCTATATCAACCAGGCTGCCCTTGATGTCTTCACAGAAGAACCTCCCTCTGCAGACAACAAGTTGGTGCTCCATGAGAAAGTAACAGCAACACCACATCTTGGTGCTAGCACCATTGAAGCTCCGGTAAGGGAATGACATACTCTGACACAGTTCTGATGAAAGCATTGATTCATTTTTTATTGAAGTATGTCTATGAACTTCTCTTATTGGATGGTAATACTCAGGAAGGAGTGGCCATTGAAATAGCTGAAGCTGTTGTTGGAGCGTTGAAAGGGGAGCTTGCCACTACTGCAGTAAATGCACCAATGGTTCCTGCTGAGGTATGGTAGCCTCTTATGCCTCTTACAATGTAACTTCTGAGGAAATATAAGAAAATCAATTGTAACTAAAGATCATGTTATAGGGGACCAAGTGGCAAAGACACATAACACTAGTACTCTTTCAGTTTTCATTTCAAGGGATGCGACCTTGGTTTCAAGCAATTGATAAGAGAATAGTAGACTTTTGCTTGTTTAGATAATAATGATGAGCATGACAAAAGGATGATACACTTCTAATGTTGAAGCATGATCGATACAGGAAAACACTAAACTAACGTGAAAATAGACACTTGACCCTGAAAAATCATGTCTACTCCCTGTGTGGGGTGGCGTCTTGGCTGGCATAGTTTTGCCCTGCTAACCCAATTTTTCAGTGTTGCCTTGCCTATCTGACCATGTAAACTAGCATTGCCCATCCATATATAGGTGGATGCTAGGCTTGTTAGTTATGTTTGTTTTCTGCATTATCTGGCAAGCCAACAGTCACTTTAATCTGGTGTCTTGCTCAAGGACATGCCAATACTCAAAAGACAAGTCACAAATGCATATATTTTGTTGACCATTAGTGTTTAAAGGCCTTTTAATTGATTTAATCTTATGGGTGTTTCAAAGTGAAAAGCTTTTATAAGCTTACTCTGTAACTTGATCTAGTTCTCTTGGTATTGGCACCTTTGGTGACAAAGTTGATGAAATTTCTTTTTCGTATTTTTTCAGGTCCTGTCAGAGCTTGCACCGTTTGTTGTTTTGGCAGAAAAGCTTGGGAGGTTAGCTGTGCAACTTGTGGCTGGTGGCAGTGGTGTGAAGTTGGTGAAGGTAACTTATGCTACTGCAAGGACCCCTGATGATCTAGAGACAAGGTTGCTTCGTGCCATGATCACGAAAGGTCTGATTGAGCCCGTATCTAGTGTGTTTGTGAATCTCGTGAATGCTGATCTCGCAGCAAAAAAGAGAGGTATTCGTATCATTGAAGAGAGAATTTTATTGGATGGTTCAGCCGAAAACCCCTTAGAGTCCATACAGGTGCGCGTCTCCAATGTCGAGTCTAAATTTCCGAGTGCAATCTCAGACACTGGAGAGATCAGTGTTGAAGGAAGAGTAAAGGTTGGAATATCCCATCTGACCAAGGTCGGATCATTTCAAGTGGATGCCAGTTTGGAAGGAAGCCTAATCCTCAGCAGGCAGGTTGATCAGCCAGGAATAATCGGGACGGTTGCGAGCATGTTAGGTGAGCAGAATGTGAACGTGAACTTTATGAGCGTTGGTAGGACTGCCCCGCGGAAGCATGCAGTCATGGCAATTGGCATCGACGAGGAACCATGCAAAGAGGCTCTGAAGAATATTGGAGATCTACCAGCCATTGAAGAGTTTGTTTTTGTTAAGCTTTAGGAATCTTCATCGAATTTGCATCCAGTGAAGGCACTTAGATTTATTGAAACTACAATATCAGACGGTGCAAGTTTTCTATGTATTGACACACAAATCCCTCCGTTTCAATGAGTCTGCTGCCAAGAATAAAGTTTTAATCGTCTAACTTACCAAAAAAGTTTTCATCCTCTTTCCTTGTTAGAATTATCTTTTTACTGATATTATTTCAACAGATAAATTCAAAATTTAGATGCGACTTAGGTTATAAGGATTGTTTTTTGTTACAGGTTATAAGGATTGTTTACTGATGTGTTAGTACATGGCAACTCTATCACAAAAGGGATAGGAGTCATGCGCTTTGCTGGACGCTCAACTCTGCCCCTTTTTCTTTTTTTTGTTTCAGGCTGAATTTCAGAAGAGTTAATATTAAGGTCAGAATCATGATACCATGCTTCAGAATCCTGTAATTCATCTACCAGTGATTACATAATGTACTATTTGTAATCTAACTCTAAAGAAGGATTTATTTGAGTTCAATAACACCTATGTTATTAAAAAAGGCAATTCTTTAGCATTGACACAGTAAATGGGAACCATCTTCAAGCACTAATAGTTTGCTTTTCGCTTTTCTGATTTGCTTGTTATAGCTGCGACAGAATTTGGATTAGCGATTCATGACTCCATACTCGAACGAGTAATAATCTAAGTGAGAAATTTTAAACACAATACGGGCAAGGATTTTCATAGGATTGTCCTATTTCCTGAACAAACCAATCAAACAAAAGAAAGATCAAATTGAATGATATCCAACATAACTGAAAGCTTGTGAACAAGTGATGCAGAATGGTCACCACGAACTTAACATCAACCATGACAATGAATAAGAAAGTCTAATGATGATTAGGTGGCTTGAAGATTCTGCATCATGGTACCACATCATATTAGATTACATGCATGTTAAGCTGAACAAAATTAAGTTAAAAATAGGATCTCTAAAAAGAGTTCAAGAGAGAACTCAGCACAAAGTTGCATCAATTGTTTATCTTGCGCTTATTACATGTTGGCTTGATCCAAGAACAGACTAAATGGATGATTTCTCCATACATCACAAACATTAAAAAACTCAATCACAATAAGGGATAAAATCCAAGTAGGAATCTTGACCATCATCTTATTGTACCTGTGTTGATCACACCTTTCTTTAATTCTCCTGCTTGGATGGAGCATTAAATGTGCTGTGTACCAAAATTGATGTGTGGCAGATGCAGATCTGAATGACCTGGTATCCTCACATAATCATCTGATTACTTTTATGTTTTATCATCATAAGGATTATAATACCATCCAGACTGGTTCTTGGCATGTGAATAGGGACTAAACGTGGAACTACCACCACTGCATGGCAAAAAATCACGATGCCATACTGACCAAAGCAGAATGTCAAACATCTATGAGCCCGGAAGAAATGGGAGCTCAGCCAAAGAAGTGGGAAGCAAGACGTGGAAATTTTGAGCTGCCAAGTATGCAACAATTCCAGCAGTATAACCAGCAAATGCAAAGCCGCTTACCTGCAAAAATAGTACTCGTAATAATGAGCCAGGTCATGATTCCCAGCAAATGGAAGAAAATAAATTAAATAGTAAACAAGAAGTGCTGTCAAAAAAACATTTATTGCCTGTGCAATTAATGCTTAAAATTGAGCTTGTTACACCATAAAGCAAATGCTAGCTAAGCAACTTTTAGAATGTAAAATATAAACTAATTCTTTTCACCAATCCCTGACTTCCAAATATATTCATGGAAAGTTTGATACGCTGATGCCAGGGATCATCTTACTGCTATGCTCATTTGCTTTCTGTTTGTTGCTTTGTTAACAGAAAATTACATGGAAAAAACTGGTCCATGGGTCTCATACATGATATGCTACAATATGAGAAATGAACAGTTTAAATTATTACTTTTTTCTACTCATCGAGCACTTCTCTCAAGCTACAATATAAGCAATGCCTTGTCAATTCGATCTTTCAAAAAGCAAAAGAAAGGACCTTCAATTAATAAATCAGAGACAATATAAGGACACGATAACCTATAATTGGGGCAGTTATGCAATCTTCAATTCACATTATGAGGAGGGTGCAACATGTGATGTCTGCTCATAAATGTCAGATGTATTGTGACCATGTATTTTCAGTACGACTGAAATAGAATTTACCTTACGAAGATACCAAAGAAATCCACCTTCTCCATTCCCATAAATGCAACTCCAGCTGCAGAGCCAATAATGAGCATAGAACCTCCGGTACCAGCACAAAAAGCAATGAGCTGCCAAAACTCAGAATCTTGAGGAAAAGAAGTCAGGTCATACATTCCCATAGTTGCTGCAACAAGGGGAACATTGTCTATAATAGCTGACACTACACCTATTGCACTTGCAATCAGTTCAGCATTTGCTATATGGGCATCAAGGTAGTTTGCCAATTCCCTCAGAATCCCAGAAGCCTCCAAGCTACAATGCACAAAACCCAGACCATTCAGAATAAGTTGTCAGAAAGACAATTGTTCTTCAGCCAGACATTTAAAATTGTGATTATTGTTTCCAATATGCATAGGCCTAAAACAACATAATCGGCCAATAGATCAATTGATCAATCAATTGATAGATACACAAGTTGACTGATAGACAGATTAGCATACACATGCACACAATACATACACATTTACACATTTGATTGACCACATATTAGCAAGAGTCCACAAAAAGACTACATATAAAAATTCAAATCAATGCTGCAAGGGCATCGCTGATATGCACAAAAACTGATAAAAAGCCTTAATTCATCTAGGTATCTGCTGTCAGACAGAATTTTAACATGACAAAGAAGGTTCATCTTTTCACTGAAATTACTTAGTGCAGTTAATTAACAAGTACAGCATGCATTAGATAAATGAATATAATGTGGGAGTGAACACCTGCATTTCACTTTTGAAAATATCTTGGAATTGAAATTTGTAAACCAAACTAATTAAAGCATATCTACAATTAATCATCACATAAGATTCAGTTATGAACTAATGCCTCAGTTAGGTCAGACTGGAATTAACAAACACACACACACAGGCGGTGTTCATGCGTAAAAATTCTTCATTGACTATCCCAGTAAAATCAAGAAATCTCTCAATAAAGAAAACTATGCCCACTATCAAGAAGAGGTGGATGCTTTGAGCACTAATATTTATAAATTTAACAAAACTTATATCAGAAAGTATATGCTGGTTGTGTAATGAATTTTGCTAGTCATGGATAAGGAAGAGGTCCATGGATACCTGCTCACTGATAAAAGAATTCCTAGGAAGAACAGAACTCCTTGCGTATCAATCCGTGACAAAGCTTGTGGTACTTTCAACTTTTGCCTTCTGGAATCTCCATAATGAATTGCATCAGTTAAAACCCAAAGAACACCAAGCCCAAGCAGCATGCCCATGTAAGGTGGCAGGCCAGTTACAGCTTTAAACACAGGAACAAACACTAGAGCCCCAATGCCAACAGCAAAAACAAGTTGTCCTCGAGGAGCAATCTGTTCTGATGCCAAAACATTGGATGCTTTCTCAGCTTTTCCATTAACTTCACTGAATCATGCAAAGATCAAAAGGACTAGTTATATTAGTTGCAACATCAACTGAATTATGTTGCCTTTTAAAAATGCTGGTTATATTTTTGTACCTGGTGAGGGACATGAGAGTGAGTGGTACGGCCAAAGAACAGCTGAAGGGATAAACAAATCCTGTAATTAATGACAAAGTCAATCAATGATGTTTAAGAATCAACGACAAGCCAACCTAACTAAAGCTGCATCTACAATCCTTATAGATATATTCATGCCTGCATATAGAGTGTGGATCCTCTGTGCTCACAGGGATGCTACCAACCCTGTTCCATGGGCATGGTCGGTCACAGGGCTGCTTGCTGCATCATCAGGGGCTCATACAGGTGCTGATGCAGTGTATGGGCCCTGGCATGCATGTGCATAAAAGGGGTGGTAATACCCCCATGGACAGAGGATCTGCTCCACATATAATCATGGAAGATCATGGTAAGCATTAAATATGATGTCAGAAGTCAAAGAATCCTGCTTTCATAGAATAGCTAAAACTGTAATAATTCATCAAGGCAACAGTTACAGCATTGACTACATTTTCAGAAAGTATGCCCTAACCAGAGCGCCAAAGGAAAGGATTCATGTTTGGGATGAAGGCTTAGTTGAGTTGAGCAATGGTTACAGCATCACAGGTGTTTCTTAAATAGGAAGTTTTCTGTCAATTTATCACTAATGTCTATCTAATAATCTTTAATTTGTTTGATGTTTTTTTGAGAAGCATTAAAACATTATGTTAACAATTACCAAATTTTGATGCTGAAAATAACAATGTGAAAATTTCTTGTTTTGCAATTCTGCTTAATTTATTGCGAACAACTATAGGCCACCATATGATGCATTGTGCAAGAAAAGTAGAGAGACTTCTTTCTGGCCAGAAATTGTTTAAACCATAAACAACTATGCATTTACCTTTTGCAACAGCTACGTGAAATTTTTAATAAAATCTTGTTTCAAAAAACTGCACCACATTTTAGGAACCAACAAAGTATGTTTAACAGTGCCTTCTAATATACCTTAAAAAACAGTCATTTTGATTTGATCAAGTGACGTTCACCAGCATAATTAGACTGCCAAGGACAAGACCGAGTAACTTTTCAGAGGCTTGACTAAATAATTATGCCCAATTCAGTAGGACAGGTGAACAGTTTATTTGAGGTTCCACCAGTATGAGACATAAATATTCTATAGACAATGTCAACTAAGCAGTTCTCTCAGATTACAGGAAGCGAAGTTTCAATTTTGCAGACTAGCTCAGTCCAAGTTGGTAATCTCAATGTGAATTCTGAACTTTCCTACGATATACAATTTGCTTCCATTGGAACTTAATATTCAACAAGTTGTCAGAACAAACTATAAAAGTTGACCCCATGTTTTGACAGGCAATCTAGTTGCACTAGTTAAGATGCTTCAGCTTTCTCACATTGCTGAAAGCTAAGCAAGTATAACCCCAGAAGCTACAGCTTCCTTCTTTAGCATAATGCCACATAACTACAGCTGCCTGCAATGGTAAAAGCTTGCTATCTTGTCTGAAAGAAAATTTAAGGCCTTTTCTGCAACCAAATTGGATTCATGACAAGTTTTGTTAATATTTCAGTAAGCATGCTTCCTGTTGGTAGTAAAGCCATATATCTTGGAGCTCAAGTTGTTTTCCAATAAACTAATTTAGATATAAAATCCAGCTTTTTTTGTTGCCTTTTAAGAACTATAACATGAACATAGCATAATTAATCATTCTCAATCCATCTATCCAAATTGGATTCATGAATGGTGCTCTTCTTTGTAAATGAAGAACTAGCATAAAGCTGCTACTATCATGTCAGGCAAGTTAAACAACTGGTTCGGGACTTGGTGGTAACAGCTTTATGTTAGAGCATCTTGCTTGACGTAGGGCAAACTAATATAAGGATGTGGACCATGTGGTTCTTCCCCTCAGCCTGGGTCTCCGAGCTTAAAACAAAGGCATAAGAGAAATAGTCAATGAGTTCAATTAGGAGGAAATATCTTTGTTATGCATCAGCCTTCCCCTCATATTTAGCATCCCATTTCTTCCTATATGTGCCATTCCCTGGATGCCCGCCCCTTTTTCCAGGGTAGGATGCCTGTTTGTACAACACATAAATAAAAATAAAAAAAGAATTACTCTAACGAGTTATTCTTGCATAGTAATATTATCTGTAAGCCTATTTCAATTATTTCTGCAATTTCTAGTTTTCTACAACCCAATCTTACATCTCTGTCCACATTTTAGTCCCTACTATCAAGTCATTACCACATTTGGACAAATTTCTAGTTAAATTCACATCTGAAGTGCGAAAACAATTTATACTATAGTATTATATGGCTTAAAATTATTTTTTAATGGTTGTCAACAACAGAGTTCACACATATCATCTTGAAGGTTCCACATTAGGGATCTCTCTTTTGTTCACATACTTCTCATATAATTCACCATACTTCTGTTATCGAATCTTTACTCTTCTCAAACTTTGCTGAATCTGGGAATTGTCTTCCAACATGGCTACATTAGTACAATATGAAAAAAGATAAATGCAGCTTCCTGCATCAAACCTAGCTTTGGTTCCTCTTTCACCAGATTCTTTCCGGGTCTACTGGAACTTTTGGGGGTTGGTTGTTGGAGTTGACACAGCATGATCAGGAAGAAGGGCCAAAAAAAAAAAGGAATTACTCTAACAAGTTATTCTTGCATAGTAATATTATCTGTAAGCCTATTTCAATTATTTGCGCAATTTCTAGTTTTCTACAACCCAATCTTACATCTGCGTCCACCTTTTAGTCCCTACTATCAAGTCATTACCACATTTGGACAAATTTCTAGTTAAAAATTCACATCTGAAGTGCGAAAACAATTTATACTATAGTATTATATGGCTTAAAATTATTTTTTAATGATTGTCAACAACAGAGTTCACACATATCATCTTGAAGGTTCCACATTAGGGATCTCTCTTTTGTTCACATACTTCTCATATAATTCACCGTGCTTCTCGCCGATGACACACTGGTTTTCTTATTATCGAATCTTTACTCTTCTCAAACTTTGCTGAATCTGGGAATTGTCTTCCAACATGGCTACATCTAGTACAATGTGACAAAGAGATAAATGCAGCTTCCTGCATCAAACCTAGCTTTGGTTCCTCTTTCACCAGATTCTTTCCAGGTCTACTGGAACTTTTGGGGGTTAGTTGTTGGAGTTGACACAGCATGATCAGTAAGAAGGGCCAAGCACTTTCCGACAGCCACTGGCATTCTGTTTTCCATATTAGATCCCATCTTACCTTGGCTTAAAATATCATGCCTTTATGGAGTCTTGATCTCAAGAACACAGTAGTCTTTAAATGCTCTCATATCTTGATGATAGCCTCATAATCAAAGCCAACCCATATTGCCAGGATAAGGAAAGAGTTAGAATAAAAGGCCTCAAATTCTCTGGTACAGATTAGTACCAAAGGCCTTATAGTTTAGCTATTGAATTAAGGTCATAAACTCAGTCTGGATCGTCTGTAAAGCAGATTGCAGCAATCCATGAAGACATCTACAAAAAACAAACTTAGTGCATGAAGTAGAGATGCACCTCTTAAACTGTTTTTTAGAAATTATTTGCTGGCATGGAAGGAAAGTTTATGAGATGATAAAAGACGGCATGCACTGTAGCAAGATTTTAAATACTGGCACCAAACCCTATACCATTTCCCATTGGAACAATATGGAATTAGTATGAACGGCACCAAAGGTACGTACTAAAACTGAAAAGTTTTCAAAAAATTTGAAAACCATCAGCACTGAATGTTATGGTCGGTAGTACAATACTGCCGATATGTACCAGTACAAACTGGTATGGTTGATACATACTGCTACAGCTATTTTGGCATCCGACACCTGTATCAGTGCTGGTTTTGTGCTGTAATGGTATGGTACCCATCGTATCATCCCATCTTGGCAGTTTTTGAAATCATGCATCAAAGTTTTCACATTCAGCAAGTGCAAGCTCCTATAAAAGCATTGGCGCAATGAGAATATTATAACAGATGAGTTGTAACACTTGCATCAAAATATGGAGCATTAATACTTTGTCGGAAGCTTCAAAGCTGAAGCAGTTGAAAGTAAAATGATAAAAATCTGCTCAGATGTTGTGTTCATGAATAGCAAAGGCTAGAGCTAAACCCATTCATTAGAGAGGCTTAGGTTTGTCTCCAATAAGCAGATAAGAGAAAGAACAAATATAGCAAAATAGACATGATAAAGATTATAAAAAGCTCAACTTAATAAAAGATGCCCTTGATCAGAAGAATGATAACAAAATAGACATGACAATGATGGCTGAGAGATGGAACAAGGTTTGCTGTTTCCACCATTGTGATTAGAATTTTCTTATTTGCTGTTGAATTTATTTAGTTAAGGTCATGGAAGAAATATGCTTGTTGAAAACACAACAATAAAAGAGACCTCACTTGAAAGAAATGTAGAGAGAGAATATGCTCCTTCATGTAAGTTCAAATGTATCACATGCTTTTGTAACAAACTCTGCCCAAAAGGGTCACACAGCAAATAAATATAATGCAGACATTTGTTTTATTTAGACATGCACTTTGCCAAAAGATAAATAAATAAATAAATAAAATTTTACTGCATAAATTTCAGTTATGGAACACCATAAGAAGGACGCATATGAATAAGAGAACTCTATCTAAAGATATCGAGTATACCGCAAAAAGCATACCTTCATTGTTTGCAAAGTGGAGATCTGACCATGAATCCACAACATTGTGGTTGTGACATCACCAATAGGTGTCCATGCACCACCAGCATTTGCTGCTATTACAACAACAGCTCCTAAAATTCTGCCACAGTCAATACCAAATCACAAAACATGGTTATAGGAACATTTCCTTAAAACTTTGGACCAAGATTTAGCCTAGAAATTCCAGTAGCCTATGACCAACACTATAGTGCCTAACAAGGAATGCCATACTACCTCGAACTGCCTAGTTCGAAGCATACCAAACTGTACCGAGGGCTGACCAGCACGGTTCTGCCCCTTGGTTCGAGAAATCCAGCAAGGAAGGGGAGAGGTAGAAGAAGAGAAAGGAAGAGAGAGCAGGGGGAAAGGGAGGGAGAGGTAGAGGGACAGAAAGATGCCAAGAGGGAGGAGGATAGAGAGAACCGTCAAGATCCGTGAATCCAATGACCTCATAAATTATGTTGCATCAAAATTGAATCTGCATTTTAGTCCTTGACAACCCAGAATCATAGTGCTACTATGCTAATTAGGGGCTCGAATGATAATAGTGTCACTATTACATGAAATTAGTTGAAGTTTGAAAGCTTCGAAAGACAAATTGTTGAAGCTATCAGAGGGGTATCACCAACAATAGATGGCATCTGACTTGCAATCATGGTAGTCTGCATCAGCCTTAGGTTAGAAACGGAAGTTGGATACCAAATACAGTTGCACTACTGATATGCATCATTTTGTAATTGCAGAAAATGTAATTGCAGAAAATGATGTTAATCTTGATGCTTGGAATCCTGTCAGATTCATAGTTCAACAAGACAGACAGCTTCCACGCATGACTAAATTAGATATTAGATCTGTTTGATTCTTATCTACAACAACCTAATGACTTATATTTTGTTCTCATCAACTCTAGTAGCATTACAAATACAACTTGTCAGTCACATTCCTCGTATATGTGAATCTCTCTCTCTCTCTCTCTCTCTCGCTCTCTCTCTTATATACATATACATACGTACGTACGTACATATATATGTATAAACACACACACACACACATACATATGTATGTGTGTATACCATTCACACTGTGCGAAACCATGCAGTTCAAAGCTAACCATACCAACACGAAAGAGTACTAATACTGGTATGGGCCTCAATAGGCCCCACATAACAACACATGGTGCCATTTGTTATTTGCTCCAGCGGTGTCCCATGTGTCAATACAGCTGGCACACCAAACCATATCAATGAGGTACCAATACAGGGCCTAGTACTGAGACTTAAAACATTGGGTTATATACATAAATAAAATGTGTTATTTATGCATACAAGCGTACACATAGGCACCCAAAAACACAAACATATGTATACATACATAGTCAAACATGGGAGTTGAAAAATGGAAATATAAACCCACCAGACATGATCTACCAGATTTAAATTTCTGACAAACAACAAATCAAGTATTTTGGATACCCCTTGTTTGCATCAAGTCACCCAAGAATCAACAAACTGTACTGTGCCTCTATAGCAATTCATTTGAGATAAGTTGATGCATCAGCAAGAGTTCTGTAAAAATGATTTTAGCTATAAGCATTTAAGACCTAGTAGAAATATCCAGCATTTAACAATTTCATTCTCAACATCCATTATTGAATCTGGTAATGGGTGTAGTACCCTATTCACACCCCATATATGTTATGATCATCCCCTACACATACACACAAACATACACATATATTGTACATGCATATAACACAGACATATATAGATACACACACATATTCAAACATATATTACAAAAATAGGAGTCAACACAGAAAATTAGAAGCAAGCATCAATCAATCAACAGAATTTCCAATACATGTAGCATACTAGAGCCTACAGGAATACATGGCTAAAGCAACAGCAAGTCATAGAAACTGTTGACTATGTGATAGAGATACTGAACCCCATGTAAATTGCAGAACAGTCTTGAGACAACGAACATAAGTAATGGCAAAACCTGCTATCAATGCAAACAGCACATACAGCACTTGGGAGACCAATGCAAGGCGTATAATTGCTGCCAAGTTGATGATTTAGGAGGCATCTAGGAGGAACTTCAGTTGAATGAGTCCCAAAAAAGCCTTATCAGATTTCAGAAATTCTATTCCTAATGAGGCAACAACAAAGAAGTAGGACAGAGTAAAATCCCATGTAAATAATAAGTAGCTACAAAGATTTAATAGGAATCCTAAGCTATAAAAAAATTGATGGAATTTACTTAAGTTACATTTTTTAATAAAAGACAAAATGGACCACACTTGCTTCAATTTGTTGAGCTGAACTGTAAAACACGGGCGGGCCAGAGTTACAACCAGCCCATACTGTACTGGCCTTCCGACAACTCCAATACCAAATGTCTACAAAAGATTTTAATGCAAGAGAAAGATTAGACCATTAATAATGATCCAAATAGTCCAAGAACAGGGAGTTGGGTTAAGTTATTTGTTGCTTAGAAATTGGATATACCTCATGGAGTTTCAGCTGAACTTGATAATTCTTACAGCTAAAATAGATGTGCAATTTTCGTGACCTGTGTTATGTGCAGCAAACAAGTCTCCCAAACACAAAGCAATAAACACTGGGTATTATTGGCATGCCATAAAAAAAGATTAGTCAACTTGGGACCAGCAAGCAAATTATAGGCCTTCATCCTCTTGCAAGAACAGCATGTGTTTAAAGCTCTAAACTGAAACAAGTAGTTATATATGATTAAGTTTTACATAACTGCAGAGTGTTGCCACCAGAAAATTTGGTTCTATTCCCTCTGTATTCCATTTTGATGGTATGTTTCTTATTCTTCTCAAATCTCATAAAAATTACTCAAGGGTGTCAGCAGTACATGTCAGTCCCAAGTTGGCCCATGTGTAAGTCTTTTGTTGAAAATGGACAAAATCTCAAGCCCAACTCTCAGAACAAATCCAATTGGTTTTGACCTCATCTACGCAACCTTACAGAGCTAATATTGGTACTGACTTGAATTTTCTAGGCTTGGTCTTTGAGCAGATTGGCCCAGAAGCTGACCATCCTATGTTGCAATTGCCTAATGATCAATAAGGAGAAACTTCATAATTCAGTGTTTCATTGTATGAGTAGAGAATTGTATTGAGTTCTAGAACTAAATGATTATTTCTTTATAAGCACTAATTTCACTTAACCGACCAAGCAATTCTCATACTACTACACATATGCTGATCTTAGTGCAGCAGTGGGATAACGACCTGATGCAAATGCTCAAATATTGTCCTGTAGTTTACTCAGATGACTGGGGTATCTATTTATAGTGGAACAAATCGCTCTTTGCTGCCTACCATTTAGCTACCTAAAGAACATTTTTATAACAATGAGATTTTTAATGGCTTATTTTTTTAAATTACTATAATATGACTATTTGTGTATATGTATGTGTTGGGTGTTCACCATTACAGTCATAAACATCCATCAGAAACATATTCATAATACATAAAATACAAAAATATAAATAATCAGAAACTTCTTACAAATTAGAATTTAGAGGTGGTAGTGGATTCCATACTTCCTGTATTCCGATGGAGGTACTAGCTTCCGCAATAAGGAAACCATAACAATGGTTGACGTTAGATTGTCGAGGACTGAACTTAGGAAGAAAGTCACAAAACCAACCTGTAAAGGTAATGTCAAAATACAAAGCAGCTGTAACGTCTTCTTCTGATATATTACTTTGAATAGGTTTATTCAAAATTTTGTTTAGATAAAACATGGTATGCATTGAAATACAGTTGCAAATACTACTATTCTTACATCAAACCATTTGCTTCCTAGCACATTTACTCCAGTTAGGTATCCAGAAAGAATGTCAAATTAGGATTTCTACCGTAACTATATATTAGAATATGTAGTTATATTTCAACATCAAATCAACCTTCATTAATGAGCTATATAGGCATGATATTTATCCAGCAATGACACCTCATCAAATGACTGAAATATATTACCCACCACCCAAAGAAGAATCTGAGGCTTTCGAGTAGTTATATTGTCAGTAACCAGTTTAAATCCTTGATGTGCATCAACAATCTCCACTATAGTCATTGCACCAAGCAAGAAGAAGACTATTTCACTGACTTCAGCAGATGCCCTGGTTAATTCTGTGACAGCTATATCTGTTGAAGGAGCCTACATCAGAAATATGCTATGTTATGGGAAGAGAATAAACCTCATCATGTCAGAAGAAATTAATGATACCATAAAAGCAAAACCAGTACCACAGTGCACAGAGATTCAAATGGAAGTTATGACTAGCATACAATGATCCTTCCTTCAGACAATTGCAAACTACCATGCACAATCTGTATTAACAACAGCTTATAGTTGGTGGCAGATCTAATGATAAATTTGTGAAATAAATGAAGTGCTCTCTCTTAGAGGCTACCAATTGTGCAGGTATCTAGAGAGACAATATGAGGCTGCCAAAAATGGAGCATTAGCCTTGATCAGTTATTATGTGCAATATTGGAACAAACATTCCAGGAACACCTGGCATGGCATGGTGACTTATAACAGCATGTAGCATCATTAATCACGATTTCTGCCCAAATGATTATATGGAAGATTAAGATATGTAGTTACGTAAAGCATTTGCAAAATGCTTACTATCAAATAAATATTTCTCTCTAGCTTGAATTTTTCCGAGTAAATTTGTCATAACCTTTGACAAACTTTTATGTCCGAGCGGGATGGGGGGCATCCCGGCCATCCCATATCGTTCTTGATAGAAAATGGGACTAGGACAAGGCTCCAAAACATATCCATGCAGGGAAAGAAGAAGAAAGAGGAAAGAAAGAAATAAAAGGAAGATGAAAAAGAAAGAAGAAGAAGGAAAACGAAAGAGAGAAAGGAAGAAAGAAGGAAGAAAGAAAGAGAAAGAAGAGAGAGAGGAACGGATAAGAAAAAAAAAGAAAGGAATATATA
>KE505294.1:216187-231383 GCA_000441515.1 Elaeis oleifera | reverse complement strand
GATAATTCTTTTTCAAACAACATTCTTCTTTATTTTGCAATCTCAACTTAGCCCAAGATCTCTGAGGATACGATCTCGACTCATCCTACCTACGTAGTGAGTAGAGTTACTTTTGGTGCTATCAACGACTATGCATCAGTAAGTTAAATGGACGTCAGCTAAAGTCTAGGGAGCATGGTATAGTTAATTACAATAACCAACAGAATTTGTATGAGATTTGGTTGAGATGCAGGTATTATAGCCCCGATGAAATTGATTATATACAAACAGTCAACTTAGGAGCGGACACACGCACATGTCCGAAGTGATAGTTACTATACTATCCATACTTCCATTTGTTCGCTGTATGTGCTAGCAAGAATCTAGATTGAAAGTAATTTGTTGATGACTGTTATATTATTGGTCATTATGAGGAATCCTATGCACCTACTTTGTACCCTCTAGAGAGCCCTCATTATTGGCTTGAGTGGACTGCATCTAGATTTATACTGCATCCATTCATAAGGTGACATGAAAAGGGATATCCACAGTCGAGGAGGATTTGAAATGATATGAATGCAATGGAGAGCCAAAATGTGGTTTGTTGTAGATTGTACAAGCAGATGGGGCACAACTAACGCAGATGTCTCCAACGGTGTTGATTTATCTTTTTTTTTCATGTAACATGTAAATTATCTTTATGTATCACTTGTGTTCTTTTTAAACTATTTTGGTTATGTAATAATATCGTATAAACGCTTGAAAAAAATTTATGAAATGATCATGTTGTTAATGTTGGCTATTTATCATTTTTGATATTTCTTATCATCTTTGATGTTTCTTACTATCTTTGTTGTTAGCTCGTCTTTTATTTGTGCCTCAGACATGGTTGGTTCAGACTCCGACGTGCATCCAGGGCCAACTAACCCTACTGTGCTGTATCTCCAAACCCGACACCGTAGTGACTGTATATATTCTGAGGAGGACATGGGGCCCTTATACTGTAGACACAGAGGCTCGACTGCGATGCATACCTAATGGCCACATGAGAGAATCATAGAGTATCTTTGTGTGGCTGATTTTTATGAAGATTTTTGAGTTTGCGACATACAGCTTGATTGGGCCCTCATTATGGTCATGGTAGAGCGATGGCGTCAGGAGACTCTTACTTTCACTTCCACATCGGGAAGATGATGATCACATTATAGGACGTTGGTGTTCTCCTTGAATCATAGATGCATGAGCTTGCCATCATCGATACTGCACAAATCATCTAGTCGAACCTCTGCGAAGAGTTGTTTGGGATTAGACCGCCAAAGGGGATATTGTCGGGGTCTTCGCTGAGATTTCACTGGCTTTGCAATATGTTTCACTACTTATCAGATGATATAGATGATCAGACTATATAGAGGCACGCTCGAGCATTCATTCTATGCCTTATCGGTGGCCATCTATTCACCGATAAGTCTGATTCTCATGTGCAGTTGTTGTACTTATCCTTGCTATGTGGTCTCCACATATATGGGCATATGAGTTGGGACAGCGCTACTTTGGTCTTTTGTATCGCCAGCTCTGTAGAGCCATCAGGCTAGATGTGCATAGCTGGGCCATTGGTGTTGCTGCAGCTTTGGATATGGAAGAATTTACATATCGAACGGCCAGATAGGGTGCTCTCCAGGATAGGAGCCCATCTATTGGAAATATGTCCTATAGCTAATCGTCAATCTGTTGACAATTGAGCTCATTGTAAATTGTATATGAATTATTTATTAATAAAATTATTTGATATTTTCATCATAAATTATGCATCTTCTTTATTGAACTCTTGTATTATGATGAAGTCCTTAGAACTACTTTTAATCGATAAAGAAGATTTATTATGTAGTTCTTAAACTAGTTCGTGATTAAACAATGCATTATTAACTAGGACGATAACGTTCATCAAGTGTAGGTCATTGTGTGCCATATGGATTGATTATTCTCATAACCAAAGAGTGTGGAGACACTGGTATGGTATGCAGGTGAAATGTAGGAGTACATTTTACTGAACATGATCTATCTCGAAACACTCTATTGTCAAGAGCAGCTCATGAAGGATATGGGTATAAGTGTCCCTCTGATCTGAGATCACCATGGTGATTTGCAAGCAACTCACTGTACTTTGGTGTCAGACTATCTGAATTTTAATTAGTGATGAAAGATTTTTAGGCACAATCAAGTACCAGCAAAGTCGGTGTGTGATCAAGATGGGATTGACCACTTCTGGTTTCAGGATTAGTGCTACATTGTATTTAATTCAATAAATCTTGATCAGGATAGTCCTTGTGAGGAGTCATGGGACTTATGAGGTTGAGACACATTATGGATGTACTGATTAAGAGTTGACAGTTTAACTCTAAAGTCATCTTGGGCACTGAGGGTCAAAGTGATGAATTATATGGTAACTATATGCCAAAAATTTTTGAATGTTGCTTTACAATCATTCGGCCTATCCGAACGTCGAGTACTATTACTAGATGGTCACTTTGATTAGTATAAAATTTATTCCTATGCTACCGACTTAGATTCGAACCTATGGGGTCACATACAAAAAAATTTCTGTCTGATCTGATGGCTGATCAATGATTGAGAATCGTTCAAAGGTATAATCATCAATATGATTGATGATTAATCTTATGCAAAAGTTGTAATAAATAATTTGCTAAGGGTTAGTGAATTATATGAAGATTAATTGATAATTAGATTGCTAATTAGCTCAATTTGATTGAGCTATATAGTTTGGATCAAGTCTAAATGAATTGGATTCAATTAGGTTTGAACTGATTAGGTTATAAAATAACCTAATTGCTAAGGGAGATAGATTTCTGATTTGATCAGGATTTGGACTCGATTAATTTTAATTAGATTAAGATTTAATTGAGTAAATTAGGAGACCTAATATGATTAAGTTTGATCTTCTTTAGGTTCTAACCAAATTGGTTTGGATTGGACCTAAATAGATTAACATAAAGAGTCCAAACTAAGTTGGACTTCTCCCATGCACCACCCCATACTCACGCCCTCTTGTCTATATGCAAAATCTGATTTTGCATGAAGCTTTTTCACACATAAAGCTCCCTCTATCGCCCCTTAGTGGATAAGGATTGGAGTAGTTTAGGTTTGAATTTAATTTCTACATGAATTTTGAATTCAAGTTCAGATTAGTTACAAATTCAAACTAAACTACCATAATCTTATCCTGTCTTCTCATGGATGCCATCTACTTATGGGTTTGTTTTTGGCGTGTGACAGATATCTAAGAAAGAAGTTTCACCATGAGGTCCTTGGGGTGTGCGACAAAACTTGAGAGCATTGGTTCTTGGGGTGGTCGACATCTCTTTGATGTGGAGTTAGACCTAGGGTTCTAGGGTTAGGGCTTTGGGTTCTGGAAAGTAAGAAAGAGTTCTCATCTCCACCTCTTATTCCTCCTAAACACCCTTTTCCATCCTCTGGAAGAGCTCGAGTGGTTCGAAGAAGGTGTACAAATCAGTCATCCCGTGATCTCTGTGCGAGCTAGTACTCTCAGAAAGATCGATCAGTACTAGAACTTTGTGTGGACTTACTGTAGAGGTCGGACGTGCTGTGCAGCTGCTGCAAGGCTCAGGAAGAACCTTATACCATGTTTACTTAGTTGCGAAGATCAGCAACCCATGCAAGGTATTAAGTTCTGAACTCAGGTTTACCATAGATATGATCTATAGTATCGCTTTGATCACATAGAATTGATCTGTGTTTTCGATTTTCAAATTTTTATGCATAATATATCATGTCATAGATCCTAGTATAGGTAGTTTAATGATCAGATCATATGCATGATTTAATTAATATGATTAAGCTTTAGTTATTCTGCTGCAATTTGTTTCAAAATTTTAAAAATGTAGGCATAAAACCCCTGTCGGTTTCTATCAGTAGTATCAGAGTCTAGGTTTGTTATGACATGTCCTATATGCATATTAAATCTAAAATTAATATCTTTCATATATGATATATTAGATTAGATATCTGAGTAGCCAAGTACTCGGATTGGGTTGATCACCAGACCGTTCGATCATAAGAACAAGTAGAGTTTAAAGATCCTCTCTTCCCCTTCGATGGGATTTTCTTATGACATGCTGGGATGCCATGTGATTATATCTTATGAAAAAGAATAGCGAAATGATTTTAGATTAATTTAGATCTGATATTTGATACATTAGATCTGAAATTAATTAATTTATCTTCACACAATCTGATATAAGATATCTTAGATCTAATCAATTGTTGATCACACGTGCTGATTTTTTTATACTAAAATTTGAAATCATAAATTGATTTTAATCAGATTTTTTATGTATTTTTGATTTATTTTAAAACAATTTTTAGATTTATTTTGAACAAATATTTCATGCATTTTAGATCTATTTTATACAGATTTTGTAAAAAATTTTAAACAAATTTCAGATCTATTTTAGCACGGACTTTGGTTCTGTTTTGAACAGATTTTTTATAAATTTTTAAATTAGTTTAGAATCAGATTTTATTCATATTTAGATCTAAATTTTGAAAATAGTTTCATGAATTCTTAGATCTAAATTAATATTTATATGATATAAAATTTAGATTTAAATCTGAAATTATTCTATGTGAAATCATGTTTAGATTAGATCTAAAAAGAATTTCATAATATGAAACTGTTTCAATATCTAATGATCACATGCTTAATTAAGAATTAAGTTATAAAATTAAAGATCTAGATTTGAGAATAAAAGATCTAAAGATATTTCATAAATCATGGGCAATGGGTTAGCTTGAGTCAAATCTTTTAATTGGGTTAGACCTAAGATTAGAATCAAATATAATATAAACTAATTAGAAAAATTGATTAAATCTAATCAAGAGTTAAATTAGATTAAATCAAGATTTCTCTATATCAAATATAATAGTTATAGTTGGTCAAGTCCATATCTTTGATTAGATTAAATGGACGTGATTATGGCTCAACGATCGAGTCTGATATTAGGCTGATCAAATCAAAACTAATTAACCAGTTGATGTCTAAGATAAGTCTGACAGTTCTGACCAATGATTTTTAATTAGCAATCGCTTATCTGGCCATTTTGATGGCATCTAAGGCAAGCTTGGTAGATCCTCCCATCGATCTCACTTATCTGACCAACTTGATGAATTATATTTTAATTACATAGCTAAATGATTCGAATTGACCCATGTCATTAAGATTGATCAGTATGACTGATCTAGGTGCCCTTGAACTAGCCCGTCTTTAGTCCTCTTTATGACTTAATGAAGTCAGTAGGAAGATTTTTGACTGCTGGTTAATCTCTTCTCTTTTTAAAATAATTAACTAAATCTTTTAAATTATTAGGTTCTTAAAATGATAATGTTATGGAGATAACAAAGTCATAGCCTTCCATTAGGATGGATGATAATCAGTCCGATAATCTGATAATCATTGGAGGCACCACACGCTTGGTGCTTATTTACTATTGAAATTATCATTCATAATATGATTCAGTTGTACTTTCTAATAGGTGATCAAGTTGATCGAGCCACACTCGAGCCTGATCATTCGTTAATCAGATGTACTGAATTTTATCATATTAATGATTGGATCTAATCAGAACTTTCAGTGAAGGCACCACACACCTACTGAAGAGGTGTCTAGGGTGAAATTAATACTAGAAGTTGTTTGATGAAATAATTGGTTAAGAACCTATCCATAGGTGCACAGGGATTGGCTGAGCCACACTCAAGCCCATGTATAGTCTGTGCGGATTCTAGTACCTGCTAAAAAATTAAGATAATTTCTCGAATTGGAGGTAGAAACTACCAATTCGCATAAAATAGTGAAAAAATTTTTAGACTAAAATCTAAATCTTTAGGTTTAATTAATTCATATACTAATTGGTCCATATTTTTTTTCAGTAATGGCTACCACTTTATCGCTCCGATCACTATTGGATAGTGATAAACTGATGGGACCCAACTTCGATTGCTGGTATCGAAAGCTAAAGATCATTTTGGAGCACGAAAAGATTTCGTATGTTCTTATAGATCCTACACCGGAGGAGCCCACTCCGAACACTCATGGTGCAGTCCGAGATACTTATCAAAAGTGGCTTAATGATCGTATCACGGTGTGTTGCATCATGCGGATGGCTATGAATGATGATTTCAATCGCAAGTTCGAGGATGCTCCGCTGAAGGAGATGTTACAAGTGTTGAATGAATCCTTCGACACTCCCAACATTGTTGAGAGGCATAAAATCTCTCATGCCATTTTCAATGCTCAGATGAGGAGGGGTGTCAGTCATCGATCATGTATTGTATGTGATCAAGCAGATCAAGTGCCCAAGCAAGCTTGATTTTGTTCTGCATGAGCAGCTAGAGAAAGATGCGATTCTGAATTTCCTACCAAAGTCCTACCTCCCCTTCCTTAGTCATTATAGAATGACTAAGACTATAGTCAACTATCATGATTTGCTGGGATTGCTGCAGACTTTTGAGAAGGATCATTAGCTCCACAAAGAGCCGGTGAATGTAGTGGAAGGATCTTCTTCGATGGGGCATCGTTCCTTTAAGAAAGGAAAGAAGAGGAATAAAAATAAGAAGGTACAGCATGTTGGGGCGTCTAAGCCCGATCAGATCAAAAAATCTAAATCCGATCAAAGTCAAATAGAATGCTTTTATTATAAGAAGCAGGATCACTGGAAGAAGAATATTGCTTGATCCTCAGTATATTGCTTTCCTTGATCCAAATAGGTCAAATAAGAGAAAAAAGTAATCAGTTGCTGGTCAAGATAATTTTATGATAATACCTTGCAACTTCTCTATTTGTGATACTACGACCTCAGTATTAGATACTGAAAATTCTATTAATATTTACAATTCGTTGTAAAAACTTCAGGTCGGTAGAAGATTTGAAGACGGTGAGAGATTCCTGAACATTAGAGATGGAAGATCAGTTTCAATTCTAACTTTAGAAATTGTCAAGTTTGTTTTCAGTTCTCATATCATTGTTTTGAGTGATTGTCACTATTGTCCGTCGTTCTCATTGAATGTATTTTTTGTAGACCTTTTGGCCATGAACAGATATAAAATTTCAATAAGAATAGCTATTGTGATATCATTATGAATGATGTTACTGTGATGAATGGACAAATGAATAATGATATTTATACTTTATCACGACCTATTAGTGTAATGTACATGTCGAATAAATGCTCTAGATTAGATAATATCTTCGATGTCTACCTTTGGTATTTACGCTAGGTCATATTAACAAGAACAGGATAAATAGATTGACTCAAAAGAGAATCCTCGAAGTCAATAATTATGAATCATTGCCGACCTGTGAATCCTGTCTTTTTGAGAAGATGACTAAGTCACCTTTTACTAATATATATAGATCCATGAACATAAGTACCAGAGATGGGTATTACTACTTCATTACATTCACTGATGATCTATCGAGGTATGGATATGTCTATCTTATGAAACATAAGTCTGAATTATTTGAAATGTTCAAATGATTCTGTAATGAAGTTAAGAAACAAACTAGGAAGAGTATTAAAACTCTTCGGTCAGACCAAAAAGGATAATAGCTCACCAGTGAGTTTCTGACATATCTAAAAGAGAATGGGATTCTCTCACAATAGATCCCTTCTAAGACACCACAACATAATAGGATGTCAGAAAGGAGAAATTGAATTTTGTTAGATATAATTCGATCCATGATGGACTTTACAAGCCTACCGATCTTCTTTGGGGGATATGCACTCGAGTCAGCTTGTTATATACTTAATAAAATTTCGAGTAAGTCTGTAAATAAAACACCACATGAGATGTGGACAGAGCGTAAGTCAGTACTCTCTCACCTCAGAATTTTGGGATATCTGGTTTATGTCAAATATTTGAAAACAAATAAGCTCAGACCTAGGTCTGACAAATATTTATTTGTTAGTTATCTGAAAGAAACTAAGGGGTATTACTTCTACCTTGCTGATGAATAAAAGGTATTCGTCAGCAATAGGACGATCTTTTTGAAGAAAAAAATTTGAGGAAGGAACTAACGCCACTAAGGTTGAACTTGATGAAGTTTGACAGGTAGAAGAATCGACACAAACAAATGAACCTACTAAACCGAATTAATTAGATCAAACTCGGAGCCTATTATAGATGCACCATTGAGGAGATCCGATAGAGTACCATATTAATCGGATGGGTACTATGGTTTCTTGATCCGAAATGATGAGCCTGTTGAACTCGATAAGAACAATGAGGATCCGATCACTTATATGGATGCCATATAGAGGTCTAACTCTGATAAGTGGCTTGAACTATGAATTTAAATGGAGTCCATGAAGGTCAATGATGTATGAACACTCATTGATCCACCTGAAGGGGTAAAATCTATAGGATGTAAGTAGCTTTTCAAAAGACAAAGGGGCACAGACAGGAAGGTGGAGACCTATAAAGTCTGTTTGGTTGTCAAGAAATATCGTCAACATTATAGTATTGACTATGACGAGATATTTTTTTCTATAGCAATTCCCAAATCCATTCAGATTATGCTTGCAATAGTGACACACTTAGATTACGAAATCTGACAAATGGATGTCAAAACTGTTTTCTAAATAGAGAGGTAGAAGAAGAAATGTATATAATACAACTTGAAGGGTTCATATCCACAGATGAATCAAAGGTGTACAGACTTCAGAGATCTATTTATGGATTGAAACAGACATCTTAAAGTTGGAACATACATTTTGATAAGATGATCAGAACGTATGGCTTCATTAAGAACGAAAAAAATTCTGTATATACAAATGGGCTAATGATTCTATGATTATATTTCTTATTTTATATGTAGATGATATTCTCTTAATTGAAAATGACATTCCTGCATTACAAAGAATAAAAGTTTTGCTATCGTCACAGTTCTCTACGAAAGATTTGGGAGAAATATCCTACATCCTTGGAATGAAGATCTATAAAGATAAATCTAAGAGGTTGTTTGGATTATCTCAGTCTAGGTACATTGATACTATACTGAAGTGGTTCAGCATTGAAATTCTAAGAAACGCTATCTTCTGATAGATCATGAAATTTCTCTCTCTAAGAGGGATTGTCCGACAACTCCTTAAGAAAGAGAGCATATGAGTAGAATTCTATATACCTCGATATTAAAATCTATTATATACTCCATGATATGTACGAAATTGAATGTAGCATATTCACTAGGGATAATAAGTAGATACCAGTCTGATCTGGATGAGAACAACTGGAAGGTTGTAAAAATCATCCTTAAGTATTTGAGAAATATTAAGGATCAGTAGCTCATTTATGAAGATTCTGACTTAAACTTATGGAATATACTGATTTTAATTTTCAATCAGATCATAAAGATAGTAAGAGTGTGTCAAGATACATATATATCCTAAATGATGGAGCAATCTACTCAAAAAATTTCAAGCAGCACATTGTGGCTGATTCAGTTTGTGAGGTGAAGTATATTGCAGCATCCGATATTGTTAAGAAAGCTGTTTGGTTACGAAAGTTCATCGACGAGCTCAGAGTAGTACCATCCATTGATGATCTTATTCTGCTATACTGTGACAGTACTGGAGCCATAATTCAAGTGAAAGAATCGAAGTCCTATAAGCATATCAAGCACATTCTGCATCACTACCATCTTATCTGAAAGATCGTAGATCGAGATGACATTGAGCTTTAGAAGATCGATGAAAAGGAGAATCTAAACGATCCATTTACTAAAGTCCTCAGGATCAAGGAGTTCGATGATCACAAGTCGAAGATGGATATTCAATACTGTTTCGATTGATTTTAGTCCAAATGGGAGTTATTAAAAATATGTCCTATAACCAATCATCAATTTGACAATTGAGCTCATTATAAATTGTACATGAATTATTATTAATAAAATTATTTGAAATTTCATCATAAATTATGCATATTCCTTATTGAACTTCTGTGTTATGATGAAGTTCTTAGAACTACTTCTAATTGATAAAAGAGAATTTATCGTGTAGTTCTTAAACTAGTTCATAATCAAATAATACGTTATTAACTAGGATGATAACATTCATCAAGTGTAGGTCATTGTGTGTCATATGGGTTGGTTGTCCTCGTAACCAAGGAGTATGGAGACACTGGTATGGCATGTAGATGAAATATAGGAGTACATTTCACTGAACGTGATCCATCTCGGAGCATTTTACTGTCAAGAGTAGCTCACGAAGGATATGGATATAAATGTCCCTCCGATCTGAGGTCACCATGGTGACTTGCAAGCAACTCACTGTATTTTGGTGTCGGACTATTTAAATTTTTAATTCAGTGATGGAAGATTTCTGGATATAGTCAAGTGCTTGCGAAGTCGATGTGTGATTAAGATGAAATTGATCGCTCCTAATTTCAGGAGTTAATGCTACATTGTATTTCAATTCAGTAAAATCTTAGTCAGGATAGTCTTTATGAAGAGTTACAGGACTTATGAGGTTGAGACACATTATGGTATACAGACTAAGAGTTGACAGTTTAACTCTAAAATTATCTTAGGTACTGAGGGTCAAAGGGATGATTATACGGTAACCATATACCAAGGATTCTTGAATGTTGCTTTACAATCATTCGGTCTATCCGGACATCGGGTACCATTACTAGATGGTCACTTCAATTAGTATAAAAATTATTTCTATACTACTGACTTTGTTCGAACCTATGGGGTCACACACAAAAGAATTTTTTGTCTGATCTGATGGCTAATCAATGAATGAGAATCGTTCAATGGTATAGTCACCGATATGATTGATGATTAAC
This sequence comes from Elaeis oleifera, assembly GCA_000441515.1. Taxonomy (NCBI): domain Eukaryota; kingdom Viridiplantae; phylum Streptophyta; class Magnoliopsida; order Arecales; family Arecaceae; genus Elaeis; species Elaeis oleifera. The sequence continues at coordinate 220,526 of KE505294.1, read as the reverse complement.
TTTGTACAAAAATTATAATAAATAATTTACTAAGGTTAGTAAATTATGTGAGAATTAATTAACAATTAGATTGCTGATTAGCTCAATTTGATTGAGCTGTGTGGTTTGAATCAAGTCTAATGAATTGCATTCGATTAGGTTTGAACCAATTAGGTTATAAAATAACTTAATTGCTAAGGAAGATAGATTCTTGATTTGATCAGAACTTAGATTTGATTAATTTTCAATTGGATTAAGATTTAATTGAGTAAATTAGGGGCCTAATATGATTAGGTTTGATGTTCTTTTAAGCTCTAACCAAATTGGTTTGAATTGGACCTAAATAGATTAACCTAAAGAGTCCAAACTAAGTTGGACTTCTCCCATGCGCCACCCCATACACCCCTCTTGTCTTCAAGCAAAATCTAATTTTGCGTGAAGCTTTTCCACACACAAAGCTCCCTTTGTCACCCCTTAGTGGATAAGGATTAGAGTAGTTTAGGTTTGAATTTAATTTCTACTTGAATTTTGAACTCAAGTTCAGATTAGTTTCAAATTCAAACTAAACTACCTTAATCTTATTCTTACCTCTCATGAATGCCATCTACTTATGGGTTTGATTTTGGCGTGTGACAGATATCTAAGAGAGATATCTGAGAAAGGACTTTCACCGTGAGGTCCTTAGGGTGTGCGACAAAACTTGTGAGCATTGGTTCTTGGGGTGGTCGACATCTCTTTGATGTGGAGTTAGACCTAGGGTTCTAGGGTTAGGGCCTTGTTATGGGAAGTGAGAAAGAGTTCTCATCTCTACCTCTTATTCCTTCTAAACACCCTTCTCCATCCTTTAAAAGAGTCCGAGTGGTTCGAAGAAGGTGTACGAATCAACCATCCCGTGGTCTCTGTGCGAGCTAGTGCTCTCAGGGAGACCGATCAACACTAGGGCTTCGTGTGGACTTGCTGTAGAGGTCGAACATGCTGTGCGGCTGCTACGAGACTCAGGAAGAATCTTATACCATATTTATTCAATTGCAGAGATCAGCAACCCGCGCAAGGTATTGAGTTCTGAACTCAAGTTTACCATAGATATAATCTACAATATTGCTTTGATCACATAGAATTGATGATGTGTTTTCAGTTTTCAGATTTTTATGCATAATATATCATGTCATAGATCCTAGCGTAGGTGGTTTAATGATCAGATCATATGCATGATTAGATTAATATGATTAATCTATAGTTATTCTGCTGTGATTTGTTTCAAAAATTTTTAAATGTATGTATGAAACTCCTACCGATTTTCATCACCACCAGCCAGTACCGGGAGATGATGTAGTAGGGAATGGCCCATTAGATAAGGACGACGCTGGTATTGAGAGTCCGTTTGATGGGATACAGCACGATCAGACTGATCTATTTGGATGCAAGTATGTAACTAGTAGCACTAATTTGTATGATAAATGATTAAACGCTTTTACAGAATAACATATTGATTTATTTGGACAGATGGAGGATTCGATTAACTGATGCATGCAATCTGGTGCCACACACGGTCATATACTATAGGCATCAGCTTGACCAGCATTGCTTGAGATATGCTAATCGGATCAGCATGTATGGAGGACATGCGCACCTCTCATTTGCTTCGACATTGTGGAGATCTACTGTTCGGGGTATGTGATGTGACAGTTTGGCATGCATCAGGATGTCCTTCTACCATGCGACACTCGGGACAGCCTCCATAGTGTAGATCAACAAGGACGGCATCGCCATAATTGAGTTCGAGAGCACCAGGAGCATATTGATATATGAGAGCGGCGAGAGGATTTGATTGTGGCTGGTCCACCTATGCTCCTCACGATAGATTATTATGATCCATATCTACAGTGATATAGGAGCATCATTAGGCAATTCATCTCGCCATTAATGAGGGACCAGTCCGAGATGAGGTTCCATCCATCAAACAGCATGATGGATATTGTGGTTAGTACATTTTACTTTTTGTCTCATTTTATTATATCGTTATTATTATACTTATGAATAATATATGTTTTCTCTTTGATACTGACATTTTCAGAGGATCACATCACTATACCATCGAAAAAAGAGCGACTTCTATTCGATCATCGTTGGATGCAAGGATCAAGCACTTGCTGATGTCATGGATGGCCTTATCGATGCTATGCAAGTCGTCTCTGAGGATAGATGATTTCATACTGTACCGTCGATGGATGATCCGAGTATCTCATCATATGCCCAGTACACCTCATATCTTGACTTTTCGAACTTTGACGTCCCCATAGATGATGCGTCTTGTCATAAAGATTAGTGAGCCGGGAGACATGTCGCACGGATCCGATGAGCAGCACGTCAATCATGCACATGGGAGGACTATAGGCAAGGGTAGACTGAGGGTTTTTTAGGCAGATGTCAGGCACCTTCCTCTCCATCGATCAATGCCGTGCCTGAGCCCTCATTTGTACAGCTAGAGGTGACACGCATCTACGAGAGATGGACGTAGAGGAGGCCTCAGTACCTTAGTATATATGCCTCTCGATAGTTATATTAGTTGTACATTTTTTTTGCTAACAAACTTTGTAATAATCAACCATTAGTTTATATTAATTTGAAATTAATGTTATAAATTTTAATCTGAATGCACATGCTATAATTTTTGTTGGTTGCACAAAAAAATCATTGTCGATCTTGATACAGGTTATATGATTGAAGTTTGGGATTGTCCCATAACTTTTGTCATTAGCGTGATTTTGTTCTAATTATTATCTTTCAAGTACTCGAATTCCAATACAATCTTATGTGGGAAGCATGGGTCAAGAAAAGATCCAAAGCTAGAAATCTAAATGGAAAAGTTTGGGCACTCAGCCCAACAAGATATAGATACTCCGATGTGAAGAAGATAACCTCTTCCTTCAATCACAAAATAGGTCAAGGTATGTTGCAATGTAGAAAGGGAAGATTAATAATGGCCATCTAGTGGTAGTAAAAATCTCAAATAGTTCTAAAGAAATGGTAAGGAATTCTCCATCAAGGTTATCAGCATTTGTTGCACTTACCATGTCAACATTATGAGCTTACTAGACTTTTGTTTCGAAATATTTATAAAAATTCTTATATATGAGATCATGGATAGTGGATTATTTGAAAAATTCATTTACATGGAGTAAGAACAATACCAAATCTTAAATGAGAGAAGCTATTGGAGATTACAATTGAATAAGTTATTTGTATGGAGTACACTCAAAGTTGCTCTATCGTAGGACAAGTCTATAAATGGCTCTATGGTAGGGTGACTTATAGAGTCGCTCTATTATAGGGTGACTTACTAAGCCACCCTATAATGGGACAACTCTACGTTACTGACTCCACCATCCATATGGCATGAATTGTGATGAGTCAGTATATAAAGTTATCCTATCAGGACTACTTTATTTTAGACAATATTTTGATAGATATTTAGAAAGAGTATTATTTCATAATTTTTTAAATTAACATAATTTAGGTAAATTATCCACATAAATATTAGATTTATTTGCAAGTCTTGCATGAGAACACCGTTAGCAGCTCTGAAAGAGCTCGGGCAACCGAGCTGCGGAAGCTGTGTGTGGAAGTTGCTGGCAAAACTTTTATTTTGGAAAATCTTTTTTGCGGTAATTTTGAACGAAAGTGTGTTCCACGATCTTGTGCTAATTTGAACTAGTTCTACCATGAAGTGCTTGCTCAGATGATATCACCCTTTTATCACTTGGGCAAGGGGACATGAGTTCGAGTCCCGTCGGCATCCGCCCTCGAGTAGGTATAAGATAGGAGGTTCGGATTAGTCCTTCAGAAAAGAATATTGAACTAGTTCCATTGCATCGAGAGTAGATTAAATTTAACATAAGGATATGTATAAATATTCTCCATCTCTATAATAAAAGTGAAGCAGTAGGTCTCATTATATGACATCATATTAAAAGCGAAGAAGTGGCACCGCCGAAGCGGTAGCCCAGTTGGAACGGGCTTAGGCTTCCACCCAAGTGATTCGGGTTCGAGGCAGTCATATATGACAAAACAGAGGGCATTTGAGACTGAACAATAATTCCCAGTTATAGTTTGAAGCCGTGTCTAAGTAAATCATTTGCATATTATCATTTGTTACAATAGTCTTGTCCAGTGCCTCTCTTCTTTTACGGATATCATGGTGAGGTGATGACTCCAAAAGAAGAAAACAACAAAATTCCAACTAGCAACCAATAAATACACATAAAAATCTGGGTCATTTGCAGCTCGTCTTTTGCATGTTAGTTCCTTATAGGCCAACTGTGTCGCATTTGAGTATCCAATCATCTATAGTTCGACGAAG
>KE505294.1:202580-215559 GCA_000441515.1 Elaeis oleifera | reverse complement strand
CATGGTGAGGTGATGACTCCAAAAGAAGAAAACAGTAAAATTCCAACTAGCAACCAATAAATACACATAAGAATTCGAAATTATTTGCAGCTCATCCTTTGCATGTTAGTTCCTTACAAGCCAACTGTGTCGCATTTGAATATCCAATCATCTATAGTTCGACAAGGTATTAGATTTTATTTCAAGTATATGCCAACCTTCTTCCTTAAAGAAAATATACGCCAACCATGTATCTCATAATATTATATGCCAGCCGCATAGAGAAGAATCATGGAGACATGGATGGGGTTTGGTTCAATGACAGGTTAGATATACAGCAGTCAGATTTGGACTCAACCGTGGGTTCAATGCTAGCGTAGAAGACCTTGACTAAGAAGCTTGGAAAGAAACTCACTGGGCCCTGAAGCTGTACTCTGAAGGCACCTAGCGTTCATAGATGTACAGTCATACAAGGCAACTATTGTCTAACTCTCTATAAGGATTAATGATCTCTGCCACTTCAAGCAATCTTTGGCCCTCCTGCAAAGCACTTCAAAACTTCTTTGAGACCAACAAGAACCTTCCATCACAATAAATTATCCCAGTGACTGAAGCTTATATACAGCTTGCTCAAAGAATTCATGTTGCTGCAGCCATATCTAAAACTTACGACAGTTGAATCATACTTCAATGATCTGATCTAGTATAAATCTGTCAATTTGATACAGAACCAGCTTGTTCAGAAAACATTGTAAAACGATTACAAATTAAATTAAATAAGCAACAACAAGAAAAATACAATGCAAAGGCCTGCCTTATCACTGATAGCTCAAATAAATGAAACTGAGCATCACTGTTAGGAGGCATAGAGCAGCATTTGCCGCATTGGCTGGTTGACCACTTGGTTGAGTTGGAGAACTTGCTGATGCTGCAACTGGTGCCGTCTCGGAGATTTTGACAACCGGAGGCAGTGGTGGGTCCACAATGTCAACAGCATCAAGAGCAGGGGCAGGGCTTGGGCTGGAGGAAGTACTTCTGGTTGAGCCTCCTTGAGAAGGGAACCAGGCTCCACACCTAAGATTGTGAATGGCAAATTGGCTTCCACATCAGAGCATGGGCTCCCTGCAAAATATGCAGTTTAGTTTGTCACTGTTTGTAATTTGAAGGACCATAAGCTTTGAATCACTCAGATATAAGTAATCAAAAGATATCCAGCCATCTTCTTTGGTATAAACAATTTACAAATCTATGGGTGATTAGGGGAGTCAAGAAAAAAGAAATTTACAACCTAGCCTAGTTATCTTCTTTGTTATGAGTTATGACACCAGTAGCATCATCAACTAACAATAGTCATATGAGAAGAACTTTGCCAGTGAATGGACAAACTGGGGCACAAGGATTGGCAACAAAATTATATGAAGTCTACAAACAACTACGACTGCAGGAAGTAGGAACAAGAACATGAACAAGAGATGCTTTGGGTCAGAGAGTGTGGAAGCTGCTTGGGCCTGAGTGTGGAAGTAGCAGTGGCAATAACAAGAAGAACCACTATAACAAGCACTTACAGAAGATACAATTGATTTTAATAAAGCAATCTATGAATGTTGCTGTAGTTGCATAATGCAAGAGAAGATAAGAAAGAGACCACCGAGCAATTATATTGAGTATTATGTTACTTGAGAAAGTATCCTCAAAAATGTTACTTGAGGAACCGTATTGATAATAATTTAATTCAGATGTGAATTGGGTGATGCTACCTCTCCGCTCCACGGAGGAAGTTCAAGTATAAGTTTGGTGATTAAATTTTTTAAAAGCACAATAAAAAGCATAGAAGCTTCTGTCAGAAATTCTGAAGCTAAGATAACGGATTTTTTATTTTTTTTAATGGGTGCAACGGCAAGAATGCATAGGATCATATAACAAACAATATGCTCCAACACAAACAATGATAAAGTAGCAAAACACATTCTTCACTAATCATAATGGACCATAACCTGACAGGATACCGAATTAGATCAAATTCAGAAATAGATTTCTTAGGAATGAAATAATGATTAGTACACTTGAGAAAGTCAAACGTAGAAAACATGATAAACACTAAGTAATGATTTCTTAAGTAGCTGTAATAAACTATAAAATCTACAGATGAAATTAAAATATTCTAGAAGTTGAGCAGAGCAAATATATTTATGAATACATAATACACTTATCTTTATATGTTCATGCTCTTATGTAGTTATGAAAGTAAACTTGCCCTTGTATTTTTAGATACTTACTGAAGTACGCACTAACAGTTGCAGGATATTCAGTTATTATCCCATCAACTCCAAGCCCTGCAGCATAAGTAGCCATTTCCACAAGTGGATCTGAGAAGCAATCAAAAGGTATACTCACAAACTCGTTCCTCAGCCCTGAAACATAGATAGAGAGGTTTGCTGCATGCATCTTATCTCTGACTGCAGTAAAACCAGTAAGGAAAGAGTTTGAGCTAGCAATAAGGGAAGTTTTGCCGACAACAACTGCATCTGCATATTTCTTGATCTCATCCACAGCTGATTTTGAAGCATCACTTATTGTCTCCCCCACTTTGAAAACTCGCTTGTAGCTGGAACTGTTCTTGAACGTGGAGAGGACTGAAGTGTCATCAGACTGGATGAGAACCTTCTGAGTGGTTTGTTTATCATAGCTGGCATTTATCAAGGCACTGGAGACTGCATTAACTATGTCAAGTCCCTTCTTGGAAGCAAGATATGGAGCATTCTGCATAATATATGATGATTGGCTTGTAAGATGATCTGGATTAGTAAACTTAGCACCACATAGCCGATACAGTTGTGTCAGGATAGTAGATAGTTGTTTCACTTGACTTCTTGTTTTTCTAGATATATAAATTTCATTACCACTTGGCCTGGTGATTTTGATGGTTCACACAACAAGAACCTCAAGGTTTTAGGAATTTAACATTTATGCATACCTTTTTAATCTGTCATTTACTCAAGTTCCTTTTTTCACATATAGAGAATAGATCAATTTTGATATTTCAAAATTCTCGTCGAATTGTAGATAATATTCAGTTGGAAGTATGCTGTATTTAAGATTCAGCATGCACAGGCTATAAGCAAATTTATCTAATGGATACAACAGAAAACAAGGAACCATATTTTCCTTCCATCACAATATGATCCTACCAAAAAAACAGCTTAGTCAAATCCCTATTACCTTCTCTGTCCCATAGCTTGAACTGGTTTTAAAAGATCAACTTGATTCAGTCTCTTATCTTCAGCTCTTATACATCAAAGTGCATACATTCTTTAGAAATAAACTAGACAAGTAAATAGGATTTTCTGGTAGTGCCAAATGAAATAAAAAGGATTTTAGGTAGAGGTGACAAATCATTTCGACCATTGTCAAGTAGAAAAGGACACCTTCCGAAGCCTCTGATCACCAAAACAAGTCTTAGCTGTATGGCCATGCACAGGTCCTGTTTGTTGTTAACCATCATCCACTTTTTGATGCCTTGAAGTTTGCACACACACATCTCGATAAACCAGTCATTTTGAGTATGGATCTCCACTTGCTACTGAATAATGGAGGAGTGGTTGGACACAAAATCTTGTGTGACCATGAACCCAAAAGCATTCCCATAACCAGTATGGGAAAAGGTAGCAATTCAGATGCCAGAAGTCCAAAACTAATAGGGTAAATTTATGCAACAAGAACTGGTGCTAGAGATAATTGCTCGTGTAGGTGAAAAACGACTAAACATGTTGAAGGTTACATACACAACCCTTTTGCATGGGCTCCACTTGACAATTGATGCAAGTGTGGGATGCTAGTGGCATGGAGCAAATCTAAGATGGTTTTCTCTTAAGTACCTAGAGCAATCCTCCTAGGAAGGAATATATCTTAGAGAATGTTGCAACCTTGAACTTATTCAAACCGAACCCTATTCTGTTTCAAAGCTCCAACCTCCAATCAGTAATTGATTTAAAAATGTAGACCATGCTAGGCCCGCCGAACTACCCCAAAACCGGGATGGTCCCCATACCTTACCGAACTTCCCTTGACCCAGGATGGTTCGATCCTTTGAAATTCAATAGAAAATGAACCAGACCAAACCAGGCCGAAGCAACCGGTTTTACTAATATTGATCAGGTGCGGCCAAGCCGAACCAGTCCCACATACAAAATACCCCAGTTATCCCATACCCTTGTCCCAGTCTATCTCATCTTCTCTCCTTGCCCTCTCTCTCTCTCTCTCTAAGATCTCCCCCGACCATGTCGCCCTGACTGATTGCCTCCACCAATCGTCTCCATTGATCACCCATGATGTCTTCCACTCCAAACAGAGTTTTTGACAAGCATAGGGCCATAGATCTCAAAGGGTTGATCAAAGGCCAAAGGTTGTGTATCAAAGGTCAGAGGTACACCCATTCCTCCCTCCCTATTCCTCCTGTTCTTGCTCTCTCTTAGTTCAATCCTGGAGGTGCAAGCACAGTGCTGTGTACTGTGCATCAATACTACAGTTACAGTCCCATATCACCCCAGTTCTGGTTCCGAAACCTTGGATCCATGTACATTACTGTTTCAAAACAATGACATCTCATCTAAACAACCTAGCAGAACTTGGCTGCTGTTTGAGAATAGACTTCATTTTAATACAGTCATTTCTTTCAAACAATTTTGCAAAGGAATGAGAATACCCTTATTCAAACTTGAACATGCCAGTTCACTTATATATGCACGTACCTATAGCACTTTTACTGGAAAGGAATATAATCTCAGAGAACATCACAATCAGAGACCAAGTCCAACTCAAATCCTACCTGCATTAAAGCCTCCTATAAATATAAATTTCAGAAGTGTAGATCCATGCATGTAATATTCTTAATAATGGCACTTCCCTAGAATAACTTAGCAGTTCTGGCTTGCCGATTGAGAATAGACTCCATTCTAATAAAAAGTTTTGCTCTAACATGCATGCATGCATATGTATGTATGCATTGAAATAATTTGCAGATGCACAAAATGCTCTGCTATTTCACTAAACTAATATTCCATCTGGTAGAGAATGCTCCCAAGAAATTACTTTCATATGGAATATAGAGAATGTAGACTTACCTCAATGCTGATTAGGATCCCAGAGACAGTGCTGGTCTTCGCAAAGTCCAAGAATTTGGCCAGTGTCATGAATTTGCCCTGATTTTTTGCAGCTGGATTCCTCACCAGATTAGTGCTAGAAAATGGATTTGCTAGCAAAGCTGCCAGGAAAAAATGGACCCAAAGATCAATGAGGTAGGATAATACCGCAATACTGCTTCAAGATTCATAAGATGATGCTTACATAAGCTAATTGATAAATAGTTCTCTTGAGTATCATTTTCACAGAATATGGGCCATGAATGAACCATATCCTCTCAAATTGCAACCATAAATGCACAAAAACAAGTTTATATATAAATAGAAAATGAATCCTATCAGAAGCTCACTAAACATTTGATGTTTAACTAGTGAAAAAAACATTTTATGTTCACAATTTCTAAATAGGTAGACTGTTTTGATTTTGCTCTTTTGTTCGTAATGGGTAGGCCAGAGATGAATCTGGTACCATAATTCAAATCTCGTCTTTCTATATCTTTCTTTAAGACTTTCCACAAAAATAGGAGAACGATTTCAGCAGTCAATTCCAGCAGAATGACAAAGCTCGATAGACATATATATCATTATTACAAATTGATTAATTCCTAAAATGATTATAGCAATTATAATGTTATGCATAAAAAAACTTTATGAATGCAACATAATTTCCCAGTTGATAGAAAGATAAACATAATTATATAACTCATTCCATCAAGGCCACCCCTCTTTAGACTAAATATGTATTCCTAAAATATGAACTCATTACTTTTTGAGCACCAAATTTAAAATCATAATTTATTGAGCTAGACAGTGGATTTTTCAGAAATATATGGATGCGGATACTAAAAAATCAAGGTACTGGCCATGGACACTATTAAAGGTACATGAGACACATATCTGATTAGAAGAAGTAAATGATATTTCAAAATCAAGAACATAAAATCCCGGATCTGCCAGGTTAATTAAATTCTTAACTTCTGGGTATCATCTATTGAGAATATCTCACCATGATGGAGGAATGTACTGCTCTCCCACAGCGAATCAAGGTCATTTACAATCAGAAAACTACACATCGCATGACACAAATGAGCGTTTCATCTGTGTCTTTTTGTATTTTTCATCATTCTATTCTCAGATTCAGCTGATAATCTATGTCCATTTCCATCAAGGTTAACACTAAAGCAAAAGGATGAAATTCTTACGCTTCAAACTTTCAATCTCACTCCATGTGAGATCGAATGAAAAGATTCCATTGTTCTTTGTATCTCAGGCACCAAAGCTGATCGTGACATGAAAGAATCCATTGCTGTTGTGTCTCCCACTAGATCTGCTGAATCCAAGCAGAAGGCCACTCCATCTTTGACATCTGGACAGAACAATCAATTATGTCGGCTCCATCTTCTACTGCTTGCTGATAAGCAAGATCAGTGCATCCAGCAAAGACTCCACTTGCACCATTGCGTGTTATAATTAGTGGTCTCTCTGCATTCATAGCCAGTGTGTGTGTCTTAGCATGTACAACGCACCAAAGGACATTGAGAAACAACATGACAACAGCCCGAGAAAGGATGTCAAGCTCACTTTTGTTAGAAGCAGCATTATCCTTGTTATGTGCCAAGCAAGCTGCATCAAACAGAATAACCATGAAAAGAATGGACAAAGAGGTGCAATGTAAAATCCTTATTTGATGTGACAACTGATCAATGCCTTTGCAACCAAGCCTAGTGACTTAAAATTAAATAAAATGAATCCAGAATACTAGAAATAGAGATGCAAGTAATATCTAAAATTGATGAAGCTCAAAGAGAGAATAAAGATGTAGAACATTATGATTGTCCTCATCATAAAAGTATAAGGCAGTCTCTAAATTGTTTCCTGACAGTAAGACTTGGTTCCTAAAGGATTATCTGAAGTTGATTATGCCGAATACTTAAAAAGCAATCTGCATATACATGCAAATTTCAACAGAAGTATTTCTCCATGGTACAGAGATTATTAATATATATTTTATCCAGGATCATATTGAAAGTTATTGAAAGAGTAGAAAGAACACTTACCTACAGCTGTTGATGCAGTGGAAGGGAAGTCTGTGAGCACACCATCGACAGAGAAGTCTGAGTGATCAATAAACTGCAAGTACTCGGCTGTAGGATCAAAGCTGTAATTGTAACTCGCAGGCTGGTCATTTGCAAAATTATATGCATGCACTTCTAGTCCTAGATTGTGAGCATCTGTTACAAGAGTAGTAGCAGACTCTAGATACTTATCTTTATTAACAGGCCAAATATAGCTTTTAGGAACAAGAATTCCAGAAGCGAATGATTTGATTGCTGTAAGACTTTTAAGATGGAGCTGTATGTTTGATTAGTTGAGGGTTCTACTGCATCAGCATCTAGAAACCGGAAGATGAGCTTTGTCTTGGCTTTCCCAAACTTCCCATTAAGGCTCTTTAAGAAACCAATTTCTGGAGAAGAGATGTAATCAAAGTCCATTTTTCCGATGCTGTTAATATGAATTTTGCTGGGTCCAATTTGTGTTCCTTATAGAACATGTCATACTGCAACAGAAGTAAGAGTAAACATCAGGTCAGTATGGACATTCAGGGCATATCAGATCTCTATGTAAATATGAAAGATTCAGCTTGATAACAATAGAGTACGGCATTATAAAGAATCTCTTTTATAAGGAAGTAATGCCTACGCCACCTCAGATCTGAGCAAATGCAATAGGGTTCATCAAAATGATACACCAAGTTATGTAAAATTTGCCGCAGAATACAATAGCACAGAGAGAGAGAGAGGCGCCAGAGAGAGAGAGAGAGACTCCTGACCAAGTAGCCAGAAGTTTCTAGAATGAAGTAACAAGGCATCTCTGCTATTTCTTAATTTTGCACACAGAGACCTCAAAATAGGCTAACACATTCTATGACAAATTAGGCTGGCATTTAGTCACCAAATATATGCAGAGTCATTAACTGGAAGAAAAGAAATCTTATTTATGGTAAAGAAATGATAACCAATGGAACAAAAAACATACCTGCACATTCAACCAAAACTGATATGGGTGAAACCCTGAGATCTCCTGAAGCAAGGATACTGGCAGGTTGCCATCAAATAAACTTGGCCGAGAGAAGATATTTTGAATTGCTTTGGGATGATAAGAGCAGCATAACAGTGAGATCATAGTCAGTCTAAAGTTCAAATTTCATCAAAAATCAAGCAACAAATTTGGTTACTATATGAATTATAATGAAATTGATAGCTGAATTTTAAGAACCTACTACAAATTCCTAGAATCTAGTTCTAAATATTAACCTTCAAGAAAAATTATGTTTCAAACTGATGAACAGGAACATTACCCTCCAAACAATATGACTGTTTTTATCAATTCCATAAGCTTAGTTGACAAAAAGGTATTTAACAAAGGCGATGCATAAGTTGCCTTTGTCGTGCTTTCCATAGAAAGTACCAAGAAAACATTATATGTGTCCTTGAATCTGTTTCCTAGCACTTTTTTGCATGCATATGGTGTACATATGCTGCATCTGTAACACCTAACAAGTACTGGAGCCCATTTCTTCTCTTGAGATTGTGACACATCTATACTGTAAGACCATTCCAGAACCTACTCAGTACAATATATGAATAACAGAAACCAGGTGATAAACCACTGTTTCAGAAAGATATTTTGCATTGCTTCAATAGTTATATTTTACTCAAGCTCATGAATTATATCAATAACGTCCTTTTTTTGCCTCTAGAATGAGCACAATGTGCTGATTAATTACTAAAATACAATGCATCTTAAGTAGAAGAACTGCCAAACTGTAGCTTGTTTCTAAATCATCCAAGGAACTAATAGAACTGCTGACAAATTTCCCATTGGAAGCACAAGAACTATGATGTACTTACTTGTGACATTGCTGATTAACTCATCCGTTGTAAAATCCACAGAAAACCATCCCTTAAGAGACTGTCCATTCACAGAGTAAGTTGTGTCTCTCTTTGGAAATACACTCGATATAGTTGTTGAATTATCAAGCTTCAAATCTGAAAGGCAAATACCAGCCCCATCTTGGTCAATTGCAGATCACACAATAGAACAGTTCTTTCAAGCTGCTTGCCAATGCAAACTGGTATGCGAACTGGCTAGACTCAGGAAGATCCCTGAAAAGCCACCACGTGCTATGACCAATGGAGCATTACCTGCACATGAAAGTGAAATCATTTATTAATACATCAAGATAATAGATCTCAATTTCCTGTTCCATGAGCTAACACATTAATATTATGTTTTTCATAATCCCCCTTTTATCTAGTTAAAACACATGCATTTCTAAATTTTAATTTTAACATTTATAACAGGTGAAAATGACTAACATGACCAAAAAAGTTACAGATTGTGGTGGCAGTTGTAGATGAAAGGAGAAAAAAAAACATGCTATCTTGTTTTTCTCACACATCACTAATATTAATCATCACAAGATCTAAACAAGACAAACTGTAGTCCCCATTATCTGAAACAGCCTAAATAACCCACATATTAGAGATTGGATGGCATACGTATTATATAATCAGACAACGACCTCCACAATCGAAACTCCCAATGGTGGTCCCCTCTATCAACATTTCCAGGCGATAATGTAAACCTTATCCATCTATTTTACATTTATTTTGCATGCAAATTTAAAGTCGAGACATAGTATTGACCGTGGCACCAGCCTCAAAGGAATTAACCAATATGTCATGCAATAACCCATGAATGTAAAGCCTAGCAAAATAGAGCAACCAATAGCAGTCAAACTTTTTGAATGAGACAGCAGTGAATTCCATTTATCATGAATTACAGAGCGGCAGCTGTGAGAGCCCCAGATTGTACCGTACCAACCTATCCTAGTCAAGAGATTTCACCCATAGAACCATGAACAAATATGTTTCTTCATAGAATTTCAAATATGCATTACAAAAGAGAACCTAAAGAAATGAAAACGATTCGGTAAATCAATAAAAGCCATCAAGATACCGCTCAATGTCTTCCACTTTGCCGCCTGGGGTCTCGCAGCTGCTGGCTTTGCATTCGCAGGGTCCCCAGGTGCGGGCTGTGCCGCCAACTGATCCCCAGCTGCAGAAGCTCCATGCAGCAGCAAGAGAACCAGAAACGGATGCCACATCATTACCTCCAATTCCTTCGAGGAATCCTTTCATTCATGCAATAAAATCCATGCCTTTATCGTTAAAATCGATACCCCAGGTAAATTTATAAATTTATAAATTAAGACAAATGGTATAATCTTATACCAAATCAAATCAGTTAAATCAAAATGGGAAAAAAATATCAAGGCTGAATTGCTGCGTTGGTTTCACTGCACGAAGAACTAACCTCAGGAATGCTTGTGTGGGTTCCACCCCGAAGGAAGGTTTCCCGACTCCAGTCCCGTCAATTTATGGCGAGGGGAGGAAACCTTACATGCAATAACTAGAGAGATGGGAAGGGAGATGGTGGGAACGTTGAGGAGAGAGAGGCAAAGGAAGAGGAGCTTTATTTAGATCGTAAGGAGAACGAAAACCACTAAAAATAAGGGTAGAAGCAAGAATTTGTGAAGAATACCTTCTTGGGTTGTTGCTTGCAAACTATGATCACCCTTTTTAAGAATTTATTCCTTTTGCTTTGTATTTTTAGGAGTAACGGCGGAGCTGAAATCTCTCCTGGTCGCTCCCCATTTAATAGCATGTTTCGTAACCTCCCCGACGAAGTCTTTCGGTCTCTCTTTTGTGATGGAGAGTCGGAGTATCCATCGCGGCCGGCCATCGGCAAGATCGCCGCCGCTGCGGTGGTCGACACGCGGCGAGGGGCTCCGAGGGCTCGCCGGCGAGGGAGAGGAAAAAAGGGGCGTTGGGGAGAAGGCGGGAAAACAGGTTATTCCGGTTTGAGTTTATATCTAAGAATGGAAATATGGTTTGACGAGATTTTGGAAGTTTAGAAAGAAGATTGAGGAGGAGAATAAGAAGGATCGGGGAGGGGAGGGGAGGGATTTGAGAGATTTATGTGAAAAATTAGTTGGAGATTCATATTTTTTCAGTTTTATGTGAAGTCGGCGCTACACCTTAGCAACTAATTAATTAGTTGGATTTTGTTAGGTATTATTAGGATACAACTCCAAGAGGAAGTCCGGCAAATCTGACGATTTCTAGTAATTATTGATCTGAAAAAAAAGATTATGAAAAATATATATTTTATTGTATTTGATTAACAGAAAAATTACTCCCTAAATGATATAAAAAAATATATATTATGTTTGAATAGAAGTAACTCTGTATAGAAATAGAGCCAAATTTATAAATTTATTCATCAATATAGAATATTTTTTAATATTAAATTAGTATAGTCATCTCCAATAATTTTATATAATAATTATAATCACATAAGTTTTTACATAATATGATTTATTTTTATTTTTTATAAAATTTTTTATTAAATAAATTTAAAAAATATTAAAATAAATTTAATGATTATATATATACTCTATTTTTAAATTTATTTTTTTGTCTATTTTTATTGTCATCAATGTCTCATTATTGAGGATATTTTTATTAAATAAAAGTTACTATTATTCGAAAAATTATCAAATACTAATCTCCTATGATATTTATTTTACATTCTCTTTTCGAAAAATAAATATAAGATCTGTTGTGGTATAGATGAGAAGGACATCTTTAGTCCCACATTGATTATGAGTCAAGAGAGAGTATAGTTTATATAAATTTAAACTTTCTCATCCATATGAGGTGTTTTTAAATAACAAAATCATGCGGTCCCGTGTGACAGTGCGGAGTCAACCCATCCATTCGAGCAATTCGACCTCTTGACTATGGCTAAAGCAAACAATACTCTTGACTGCTAAAATGGATAATACCTTATATATACGGGCACCAAGTCAATCCAGTCATCCGAGCAATTCGATCCATTGACTC
This sequence comes from Elaeis oleifera, assembly GCA_000441515.1. NCBI lineage: Eukaryota > Viridiplantae > Streptophyta > Magnoliopsida > Arecales > Arecaceae > Elaeis > Elaeis oleifera. Next base: position 203,471 of record KE505294.1, on the reverse strand, counting down.
ATGACCACAACAGGATCCATCGATTCTTGGACCATCTCTCTTCTATTTTTAAATAAATATGATAATTTGATATGAGATTTACTTTCTCATACTAGATTAATCCCAATCAGATGGATCTTGAGAAAAAATTAAAAGTATATAAAAGATGACTAAGTGTAAGATAAATTAATTGTAAGTCCCTGATATATAAGATTTGAACAACGAACTGTTCCCAAATAGAGAAATTCTTTGTACATCGTCCGTGGTATAGAAAATCCGACATGGGGTGCACTATCTTGTCCGATTAGACTACATAGCCACCGCTTTCTAACACGTATTTAATGCTTATAATTCTATTTTTTTTGTTTGAAATTTTGAATGACGAAAATATACCTTTTCTTCTAAAAAAATTATAACATCCTGGGTCGATATTATGACATCCTGCATTGAAATTATGACTTCCTGCTCAAGATGTCATAATTTTTTCATAAGATGTCATAAAGAGAAAAGGATATTTTCATCATTTAAATCTTATATAATCTTTCACAATATTTTTTTGATTGATTTGTACAACAAATTTGCTCTCCTTGCGCATCTCTCTATGCGATAATACAAATTGTTGGTTTACCTAGAAATAAAATAATAAATATTATAAATATTATAAATAGTTATTATTAGGTGTATGCCATAAATTGATGGGATGTGAAAAATAGAAAAATTGGTGTCACTATTTATGAGATGGTATATATTTTTAGCAGGGATGTATGTAAATATTTAGGTCTTTAGGTGGCCTTTGACTACTAACCATCAAATGGCATACCCTAGAAGGGATATCTAGCTATTTAGGATTTTATTGTATCAAATGACCACAAGGATTTCAAAAAAAAAAATAAAAAAATATTTTGCATATTT
>KE505294.1:175801-198053 GCA_000441515.1 Elaeis oleifera | reverse complement strand
ATATATATATATATATATATATTATATTATATATTTTTTTTTTTCTTCTCCCTTTCTTCACAAATTCCCTGCCGAGGCGTGATGTGCGCTCATCAAGTATGTTGTACAAACGTCCGATGTTCTTTATCCCCGCGCGAGCATGTCTGCAAGCAATTTTAACTGAGAGGGAGATTAGGTACTACCGAAAGGGTAGAGACGGAGGAGACTAATAAAATAAAATACGGGACAGGCGGCGCAGCATTTGTGGGACAAAGCTCCACCCCGGAGCACCGCATAATGCAGGCGCTGCTGCTGCCTTCGCGGCCTGGGGTTCGATCCGCCGGGCTGCTGGTGGCCTCCTCTCCGCCGCATCCGCCGCGTCAATCTAAAACCCTTGTCACCGTCCCCTTTCCCCACCGTCGGCTCTCTCTTCCGTCGTCCCAGTCTCTCTTTCTCTCCTTCCAGAGTCCTCGCCCCATACTCTTTTCCTTCTCTTTCGTCTCCGCCGCATCGCCAATCCACAAGCCTGCGAGCCGGACCGCGGCGCTCGCGGCCGCCACTTTCCCTTCTGCTGCCGATGATGAATCGGAGAGGGCGAAGCTCGCGCAGGTCCATTCTCTTTTCTTTCCCTTGCCGAGTCTTGATTTGTATCCCTCTTTCTCGATGGATACAATCGTTATGAGATTTTTTTGGTTTCGCTGGGAATAGATGATTTAGAAACTATGGGGTTCTTATTGCTTTATTGTTGGATATGGCCACGAAAGGTTTCTCAAAATCCATGTGTTTAGAATGGGTAGGTCAAGTGAATGAGTATGAAATGGGTATGTTATAAATGAAGGAGGCAAGGAAGGATGAGCCCTTTTTTTTTTTTGTTATTCCAGCATGGAACATAGGTCCAAATCATCCGTTGAAATTGTCAATTTAATGATCTATTTTGGAGGAGAAGTAGGAATCTGTAATTGCATTTAGAATTATGGGATGAAGCCCCGGCTAGAAAAAGTATAAATAAGTAGTCGGACCCAAAACAATAAATGAAACATAACTTTGGTGGAAGCTTGGTTGTAGCGATGGCTGCACTAAGAGTTGAGGGGTGGGAGATCACCCAAATGAGTATTTTGCAATAATCATAATTTATATGTGCAAAAGCACTGAATCAATTCATAGTATGTGTTCTTAAGGGATGAGATAGGTCAGGTAAAATGATGAAGTTGTAAATATAGTTGAGGAATAGAGGATGATTATATAAAATGAAAGCTGAGAAATTGTGCTAAAACTAGAGGGACTAAGTTACATTAGAGGACGGTTCAGAGTAGAAATGATAGAGGGAAAATAAATTCTTGAAATGGTTTGCCATGTGCGGCAAATGTAGACTACGTACATAATACATCTTGATGAAGTGGGTTTCCTGAACACAATCCATGTTAGTTAGGGAAAGCTGATATCTGTTGGGAACTTAGAGTATTTGGTTGCAGAAAACAAGAATCGTGTCATAGAGTGACAAAACCACTCAACGTATATAATTATCATTATCACTTGATCGGGTAAGATATTACTTTCAGGGGAAAACTCGAGTATGACAAATCAGACTACTTCTATTTCATGTCAAATGTGTTAAGTGCTCGCAAAGGATTGAGCCCATCCTGATCTGTGATGGACCAGTGCCAATACACCACACTGGGTTGGTGTCTTGTGCCTGGTGTGCTGATACAACCCATGCCAGATTAACACAGGTTAATACAGCTTGGTACTGAGCCAAAATATTGTTATTGTATGTTTGTTGTTTGTTTGGCATGGCATAGCACAACATGTGCCTTGCCAGCCACTTACCACTATGCCTCGTACCAGGCTGCCAACTGCACTTAAATTGTTGAGACACACACAAATAATAGAAACCAAATTCCAATCCTGCTGAGTGATACATATCTGATATAACATGGTGGAATTCTATTAAACCTTTTGACATCTCTCTGTGATTTGGTTCTAATGACATTTAGCATGGCTAAACACATTATACACGGAAATAATGGGTAGGCTCATACATGGTCAACTAGCACAGATGGTGGAGATTCTAAGATTTGCAAATTTCTATAGAAACTTTATATCAGAATGGTGGAGTGGAGTTAAGAGGTTGAATCACGAGCTGGTTATACTCTGACAGGTTGATTGAGAGTCAGCATAGATGGGCATGGTATGCCTACCATCTAATTCCTAGCTGGCATGAGCATGACCAGTAAAACCCCTGTGCTTTCTTTTGGTGCCCTCAAGGGAACTACATTTGCTACATGACAATTATTATATGTGTTTATCTAGGAGAGTTTTTTTCCCTTTTCAGGATGCCATGTATTTGTCATGATTCCAATCATCTATATGGCTTGGAGCCTCTAAATTGAAATCAGTGGTAATGTGGTTCTTTTGAGTCAGCTGGTTGCTGTTTATTGTCTCATCCACCAACCTTTGTTCATTGTTTTAACTAAAATCAGCGGCCAAATGAGCAGGTCTCCAAGAGGTTAGAGAGCACTGCTAGATATTTCAAGCGGTTGGGAAGTGCAGGATTTTGGGGGCAACTTGTGTGCACTGTTGTGGCAGCTGTAATTTTATCATTCTCTGCAGTTGTTACTGGGAAGGTCACATCACCAGTTACATTTTATACGACTGCTGGTGGTATTGCAGCAGCATTTGTGTCAGTCTTTTGGTCATTTGGTTACATTCGGCTATCAGAAAGACTTAGAAGAACAGCTAATGAGCCTGCAAAGGTGATAAATCCCAACCCCGCCTTTTACATGCATACATATATACACACATGTATTTATACATATACGTACACAAACTGAAAGCCTTCTAATTCAAGTTTACTGCAAAAAGAGGAAATTAGAATAACTCCTGTTGAGGACATGCTACTACCAATGCTTAATCTTTGAACAACAACGGTGTTGCTTGAGTCTGAAGCATTAAATTTCTGCAAGAGGGATCAACAAAGATCAGGCATAAAGCCAGATGTAGACATGTATAATGGAATAATGTCCCATGCAAAGATCATATGTGGTATATGTGTCTTTGTTTATTTACATATAGGATATAGTTATGCACATATGTTTCTTTATCATTTGTCAGATCAAAGATGATGTGATATCTTAAACAACAAGAACTGCTTTGCACATTCTTATATATTTTAAAGCAATATTTAACCTGACTAGTTGCAAATTCAATTATTGAATAGTGTGAAATAGCAGGGAAAGATTAAAGTGAGATGAGATTAGAGGAGTGAGATTTCATGTATATCATTTGAAGTGGCACAGTAATTGGGTGTGGGAGAAATACTTGGGGGTCACAATCACAATCACAATCACAATCATCTAGCCTTTTCCAACTATTTGGGATTGGCTTTATGGATTTTCATTTGCCAAGTATTCCTATCTAGGATCATATCTAATATTATTCCAAGTTTTTTTGTAACTTTCTCACAACTTACATCCATGTTAACTTAGGTCTTCCCCTTCTTTTCTTACAACCTTCAACACCAACTAAAGTACCTCTCCTTATAGGAGCCTCCTCAGATTGTTATTGCACATGTCTACACCATCTCGATCAATTTTTATCGTTTTCCCTTAATTTGTGAAACTCCTATAGCTCTTCTAATATAAAAATTCTTAATCTATTCTTTCTAGTTTTACCATACATCCATCTTAACATTTTCATTTCTATTTTACTTAATTTATTTGCATATACCTTCTTTATTGCTCACCACTCTGAGCCATACAACATTACATGCCTTGCTATCATTCCATAAATCTTTTCTAGTCTCCAAGGTATTCACCTTTCACATAGTATCGCGGATACACTCTTCCACTTCATCCAACCAGCTCTAATTCTATTATATATATCTTCATCTATCTTTTATTATTTTGTATAATAGATCCCGAATCACAAAATTGGTTACTTTATGGTATTTCTTGTCTATCAATCTTGATTGATTTTGCATTTCATATATTATGTCTTGGTTCTACTAATTTTTAAGCCCTTATCTTCTAAAGTCTCCTTCACAATTCCAACTTAACATTTAATTTAGTTTTTTCATCAATTCAATCAATACTATGTCATCCACAAATAACATACACCATGATACATTTACCTCAATATTGGACATGGGGTTATTCATAATTAATGCAAATAGATATGGGCTTAGTGTTGGTCCTTGATATAAGCCCATTGTGACTGGAAAAATACTTGTTGTGCCATAGTAGTTTGTAACATTTATTATTTCCCAGCATATATTTCCTCAAGCATCTTAATATACTGTTTATGTATACACTCCTTAAAGCCCATCAATCATTTTCTTAGTACCCTATCATAAGCTTTTCTAAATCAATAAGAACATATGCAGACTTTCCCTTTTCTTTATATTTTCTATCAATTATCTACGTAAAAGGATTTGTTGATCTTTCAAGTATAAATCCAAATTGGTTATATGTACCCTTTCCCATAATTTTATAGAGCGACCCATAAGCCTAATTCCTAGATAATTAGAACAATTTTGTACATGCATCTTCAATTTTTAACTATGCATTACAATAGTTCTCCTACAATCATCTAGCATTTTCTTGTTTCATAATTTCATTAAATTTGTCGGTAAAAGCCAATTTAATCCAATATCTCCCATAATTTTTCAAACCTCAATGGATATTTCATCCTATCCCAATGCTTTACCTCTTTGCATTCTTTTCAAAGCTATATCCACTTTGCTTTTATAATTTGTATGTATTATAACCTTGACTCCTCCTTGATTGTACTTATTCATTAAAGATTTTTTAAATACTCATTCAATAAATTTCAAAATAATGCCTCCTTCTTTCTTTAACTTTCTTATCTTTAACTAATATCCTATTATCCTCACTTTTGATATATCTAACTTCATTAAAATCTGTAGTTTCATTTCTTTAGGTTTAGCTATTTTGTCAATTTTTTTCTCACCTTCTTTTGACTATAACCTATCATATGCTACACATTTAACCTCACTTCCTATCCTTTTTGCATCTTTCGTAGCTTCTTTATATTTTATGAATTCCTCAATATCTTTATTTTCTTGTTGTTTAAAGCAAGTCTGTTTGCTTTAATTGCCACCTATATCTCATTATTCCACTGTCAAGTTCTTTATATTGTACCTTTCTCCCTCTGATTCTCCTAAAACATCTTTAGCTATCCTCTTAATGCCCATTTGGTCCTAGATTTTGCTTGGTTGAATCCTTAAATTCTAATTTCCTCCAATAATTTATCTTGAAAAGCTATAATATTCTCCTTTTAAATTCCACCATCTTATTTTGGATATTTAATAATTTTTCTTTCTTTCCTTCTTTGACTTGATATACACTTCTAGAACTAGTAACTAATGTTGTATGATTAAACTCTTCTGGTGTCATCTTATGATCCTTACATGTTGATCTTTCTCTTCTCTTAATGAAAAAGTAGTCTATTTGTGGTAAATTTAATCTGCTCTTAAAGGTTATTAAGTGCCTATCTTTCGTCTTAAAATATGTATTTGCAAAATTATAAGCTATTGCAAATTCAAGCAGCAATACTTGGGAATATAAAATAGAAACAATTTCAGGACCATTTAATGATCCCTGCTTCTAGGTGGAATTTTAACCCTAGGATGACATTTGTTTTGATTGAGAGATTTGGATGCCTCATAAATGATGAGCACCATAACTCTTACATAAGTATGTTTTCTTGAGCGAGTATGTATTCTTCTAGTTCAAATTGTACTCTTGGTTTAGGATTTGTGACTTTATAGTAGTACAAATCATTAGCCGAAATAGTTGTGCACAATCCATGAAGAGTCTCAACTCCCTTGTGAAATGCTGAAAGGCAAGGTATATATTGGCATCATATATCTCATAGTGAAATGGTGCAACACAAGTTCCTCTTGTTGTTGTTGTTGTGGTCTGTGGGGGGCATGGTTGGTTCTTCTACTTTTTTCTTAATTTCTAAATCAATTATGACCATGTCCATCCATTTGGTTATCTAGTTGATTTTTGGATATAATATGTATCTGGTGCTTTCCTCTTTATATGCAATCTAAACTTGCCATCTGAGTGTATGCATTGAGAGCTTGCTCTCCTGATAATCTTTCATATAGTCTAATACGTGTATGTTTTCATTTTCATTTAACCCAATTGTATGGACAACTTTGAGTGTTAGTGACCTTAACATGTAGAACACATTGTTATTATTATTATTTTGTACAAGGTGTTGGAATATTATTATATTTGGAAAGTTATATGTGGAAAGCATGACAATTCCTCCACTGGATATTTGGAAAGCATGACAATTTTTCCATAGGAAAGTATATCAATTTCTCCATCAACTCCACCATCGTTGATTTTGTCTCATTTGAATTTTTTTTTATTTGTTTTCCACGATCATGGATTGTATCTTTCTTTATTTGTTTTCCACAATCATGGGATTGTATCTTTTCTTTATTTGTTTTCCACAATCATGAGATTTTGTGAGGATCTTGGTGTATCATATATATTTGTAAATGATGTAATAAATGAAGAAGCTTCATCTTTTTCCATTTGACATGGTACAGAGCCTGGGACAGAAAACCCTAGCCGTCCTAACCTCTCCAGCGGTGCACTATCCCGCTGTATCTCTCTCCACTAAAATCCAGCCTCTCCTGAGCATTATCTTATCCTTTCTCATGTGTAGGTCCTCCTTCATGACTCGATTTCCGTGTGAACAGAAATTTTTCAGTTCTTTTATGCATGTCTCTCTTCGATTTGGAGCCTTTTTATTGTTGCTACTGTTCCTTGAGGTATTCATAGATTGTCCTTCAATCCAAGTCAATATATAGGTATCTTCGAACCCGTTTTTTTCGACAAAGCCAAGTATTTTCACTTCTACCTTTTCTGATTCGCCCTTGGTCACCACAGAACAACTCTCTGGTCCCAATTATCTGTCTTAGGCGGCTGCTGTTCAATTATGGTTTAAAGGTCGAGGATATGAAGACCACTTAATTAAGAAAGCTATAGATGTTTTTGCTACTGACCAGCCCACTTGGCAAAGGATTGATGCTTAACTGTGTAGTCTCTTATGGTCCACTATTGACTGCAAATTTTTTCTATATTTCGTCCTTATCAGACTTGCTATGATTTGTGGAAAAAGGCTAAAGCCTTATACACTAATGATATTCAATGTTTTATACTATTGTTTTTAATATGTTACATCTCCAGAAACTTGATCAGGATGTGCCTAGCTATATAGGCCAGATTCAAACTATAAAGGAGGAGCTTGCTGAACTGTTGCCTATCACTACTGATACCGAAGCACAGGAGCAACAACGTGATAAGCTCTTTATGGTTCTTACTTTGGCTGGACTACCTCCCGATCTTGTCTCTATCCGTGATCAAATTCTGGCTAGCCCCACAGTACCCTCTGTGGAAGATGTCTTTGCACGTCTGCTGCGCGTTTCCTCTCCATCTGTTTCGGACTCTGATGTTTCTCCCACTGACTCTTCTGTTTTTGTCTCACAATCTTTCAATCGGAATAGTCGTGGTGGAAGCAATGGCCGCAGAGGTAACCGTCAGCGACCATAGTGCACTTATTGTCATAAGATTGGCCATACTCAAGATCGCTGTTTTAAGCTGAATGGCCGGCCACCTCGTACTGCGAATGTTGCCCAGACCGATTCTATCTCCATTGTATCACTTTCAAAGGACACACCACCTCATATTATTTTCATTTCTGCTGCTGAGTATGATGTGTATCTTCAGTATCAGGCCGCCAAGCAGTCTACTATTGCCTCTACTGCTCACATTGATAATTTAGTTGCTTGTCTCACTTATTCCTTCTCAGTTGGACCATGGGTTCTCAATTTTGGTGCCTCTGATCATATTTCGGATAATAAATACCTTTTCTCCAACATTACTAGTTCTTCTTCTCTTTCTGTGGTTACTTGGCTAATGGCTCTAAAACCTTAGCTAAAGGTGTTGATCAGGCTAGACCTCTTTCCTCTATCATTGGATTCTGTACTTTATATCTCGAATTGTCCCTTTAATCTTATATTTGTCAGCAATTAATATGTTCTCTTAATTGTTCAGTCACATTTAGTAGTAACTCTGTCCTTGTGCAGGATCGGGGTACAGGACAGAGATTGGCGTTGGGTGTAAGTCACAGAGGCTGTACCACCTCACATTACTTGCATCACCAGTAGTCTGCACTTCTAATGCACCATCATCTCTTATCCATATTCGTTTAGGCATCCTAGTCTTTCAAAGCTTCAGAAGATGATTCTCCATCTCTCCTCTCTATCATCACTAGAATGTGAGTCATGTCAACTTGAAAAAAAAGCACGTGCTCCGTTTTCAAAGCATGTCAATAATCGGGCTGCGTCCCCATTTAATCTTGTTCATATTGACGTATGGGGTCCTAGTCGTGTCAGTTCTACTTTGAATTTTCAGTCCTTTGTGACATTTATTGATGTTTGCTCTCGTTGCATTTGGTTATTTTTAATGAAAAATTGTTCTAAGTTATTTTCAATATTTAAATCTTTTTGTGTTGAAGTTCATACTCAATTTGGTGTTCCAATTCGTACTTTACGTAGTGATAATGCACAAAAATATTTTTTCGTCCCTTTTAATAGCTTCATGTCTTCAAAGGGCATGCTTCATGAATCTTCATGTAGTCGTACTCAACAAAATGGAGTTGCTGAGCATAAAAACCGTCATCTCATTGAGACTGTCTGCACATTACTTTTACATAATAATATTCCTCTCGATTTGTAGGAGGATGCTGTGCTTACTGCCTGTTACCTGATTAACAGAATGCCTTCGTCAGTTTTATAGAATCAGATTTCACATTCTATTATGTTTCCTACCCATTCTCTTTGTGCTCTTCCCCTTCGTGTGTTTGGCTGTACTTGTTTTGTTCGTAATTTAATCCTTGGACGGATAAACTTTCTGCCAAATTTCTCAAGTATGTCTTTTTGGGCTACTCTTGTCTTCAAAAAGGATACCGATGTTACTCTCCAGACACAAATCATTGCATCACCTCCATAAATGTCACTTTCCATGAGAACACATCCTTTTTTGCATCTTCTCCTTTTGAGCATCCCATCATATCTGAGGTTCTTTCCGTTCCCCATATTAACCATCCTGAGGACACTCCGGCTCGCCCACTTCAAGTTTATCATCATCGTCCACGTTCTGACCTTCATGCAGGCCCGATTGATGCTCCTACTGACTCATTCTTTGCTCAAACGTCTGTATCTACCACGGACCTACCTCCGATAGATAGTCTTCCCATTGCTATTCAAAAGGTATTCACTCCACTCGTAATCCTCATCTTCTTTATAGCTTTTTGAGTTATCATCGTCAGTCTTCACCCTATTATGTCTTTGTATCCTCTTTATCTTCTGTTTTTGTCCCTAAAACTATTAGTGAGGCACTGGCTCATCCAGGATGGTGGCAGGCAATGGTTGATGAAATGGCGGCTTTGCATTCTAGTGGCATTTGGGAGCTGGTCTCCTTACCACCTGGTAAATCTACTGTTGATTGTCGTTGGGTTTACACGATAAAGGTTGGTCCTGATGGAAAGATTGATCGACTTAATGCATGATTGGTTGCCAAGGGCTATATCCAGGTATTTGACTTGGATTTGATGACACTTTCTCACCAGTGGCTAAGATTGCCTCCATTCGTCTTCTTCTCTCCATGGCTGCCATGAGATATGACCTGTGATGCTTTGCATAGTTCCAAAAAACACCTAAAATGGATAGTATGACCTTTACTGTACCATGCCAATGCTAAACCAGCACTAGCACGAATGCTAGGGCACCTAGATAGCTGTTCCACTATGTATTGGTCCATACATGTGTGTACCGGTGATACCATACCAGCTTTACCGGTTTGTATTGATGATTTTTCAATATTTCGGAATGTGCATGTTTTGGGACGTACTATTGGTACCAGTACTGAACCGATACGATACCATCCCAATGAAAAAATAATATGATAGTTCTCCACCGGTATTTAACACATTGATGCCTTTGCTATAAGGACATAAACATGGTCTAGAGCAAAGGTTAATTGTCTCATGGACTGATTTCATGTTAGTTTGGGAAATCATGCATAGATTGCTAGTTAATCAGTGCACTAGTTTATTTTTTTTAATTTTTTTTATTAGTAAAGATGATCATTATGTGCAATTGTTCAACTTTACATATGAATAACTAACTTTAAACATTTGCTATGAAATTCTTTTATTACCTTTTACTTATAATTAATTAAGCTTATAGAGTCATGCAACTTGTTTTCCAGGCTCCTCCACGTGCTGACGTGGTAAAAGCTTAAAAAATGGTATAGTGCTAAATCTTTTAGGCATGGGTGCTGCAATTCTAGGTATGCAAGCAACTGTTGGGTTATTGGTTGCAAAGGCCCTTACATCATCAGTAATTCCATACTACCAGGGGATTTCCCCTGGCAAGAGTCCTGTTTTGGCTTTAGATATTTTCCTGGTGCAGGTATGCTGTTTCTGTATGTTTTTTTCATTCAATTACTGAGACCTCGAAAATTGTTTTATCCATTTACTATATGCTGTTTTCTTTTGTTTGTTCATGCTTTTGACATCTGGACACCAAATTATGGATAATATATATGGGACCTGACAATTATACTTCATTGGATTGTGAGGTTGCTAACATATGGTCCCATGCCTGAATACCCAGATCTCTCGTGTAATGTAACACTTAACTTGAAATTCAGGCTCATTTTTGCTTAAAAGCTTACTGTTGGAGAAACTCATGCATGTCCATATATGGTATATACAACTAGATGTTTTATGTGAGGTCGAACCTCTTCCTTTTGCGAAACCATATGTGATATTCTTTTCATACAGTTTTAGCATGTCTCATGAATATTCAGGTACTCAATATGTCTGTCCTTGCTTAAATTCAGCATGTACAATACCAGGCCTACAGGGGGAAATAACCTCTAGGAACTGATTTCAGTGAAATGTGCATGTTAAGTTGCATGTTATTAGGAAGTGTGAAATATTACAAAAATGACATTCATTAACCACAAGAAATGATGCTATATTTACCTCCACCTAGATCCATATTTTGTGCTCTTTTATGGTCCTTGGTCACCTTGCATAAATGTCTGGCTTTCCAGTTTAATATTGGTTGTCCCAGTGATTATCTTCTATAAGCTAGGGCTTCCTGTGCTCATGAGACTCCATTTTTTTGTGAATCTTTTGGACTGATTATTCACCACCATAATGGATAGCAATTCCATGTGTTTAAATTTAGTCTAGTGTGTAGACATGGTTAATATTAGTTCATGGATATCATAGACTTCCTTATTAATAGTGATAAATTGTTATCAAACACATTCTCATTTTAGTCAGATTCATATACTTGTGACTTGCTTTCTCCTGAAGATGGTAAGAAAAGTACAGTAGCTCTATGGGCCAGTAGCTCCATTGGCCCATAGAGGAAATCAGCCTCTCTGATTTTGGATGATATACATGCAGCATTGAGATGCACACCTACCACATAGCTGGAACAGTTCCATGTGCATCTCAAGGAAACAGGTTATTTGTGATCAGTGGACCTCACCAGCACAATCAGAAAAAGGGCAGAGTGTTTGTACTAAAGCAGCAGGTGGACATACTAAACCCAACTTTAATGTTATAAAGTATACACATAGTTAAGTAGGTAAGTGATGACTTAATTTTCTTGATTTAGGACTGAAAAGAGCTGCCTGTGTCCATGTTTTACTCATCATTCTTCAGGAAATTTTTATCTGGTCCCTTAGGAAACTTTTCACTCAGTGATCTTGGTGAGTAAGATTTTCTTAGAAATTTTATCACAAAATTCCCAGAAACCTGATATAACTCCTTTGTCTTTCAGTTACTGGCTATGAAACTAAAGTCAGATTTCCACAATCAACCATCAATAATCTTCATTCTCCAAAATATAATATTATTCTTCTTCTAATTAACTACTCTTTGTAGGTTACTATTCCCCATATCTGGAAATTAAGCACTAAATTAAGCACTTGTTATGGTAAGAATATCAAAATTATGATTGTTTAATCTACTCTGTCATGGTGAACATAGCCTTTATTATCTGTTATGAGCTCTTGTTATGGTGCTTTCAGATAAGGTCCAATGTTGTCACTGCATTTGCAAGGTTTTCCTCCATTATTTTCATTTTTGTTCGACCATGGTAATAAAAAGCATTGGGATTGCATGGTGATGCCAATATGCACGCTAAGTTCTACATACTAAGATTCAAGGGCCATCTCTTTTGCTTCTTAGAAGAATTTTTATCTAAAGATAAACATGCTTGTTGCATTAAGTTTTCTTAATGTCCATCTTTTATTACATCTAATGGTCTTCAATCATCTATATCTAATCCGATAAACCTATATACTCTTATTGAAAGTTGCCACTCAGATTGTTTGATTGGTTTTACAGGCTTCAGCCAACACTATACTTTCTCATTTCTTGGGACTTGTTTTCTCATTAGAACTGCTGCGATCAATCACATTGCCACATGTGGAAGCTATTCCTGTTCCAAAACCTGCATAGCTTGCTTGTGAATATAATAAATCTGTGTTGCTCCTGTAACCGCCCTTGTTCCTTTTCCTTGAAGTCTAGCCACTTTTGGTTGAACCTGTTATAAACAGAGTTGAACATTCAAGGGTACATGTTTCTGTATACAAAATATTTGCAATTGACCAAGGTGGGTTAGATCCAGAACAGTGTTCTGTTGTCTGAACTGAGGTAGAAGCCGTTATATCTGTAGTTTGTTCCCTTGCAATTTGACTGGCTGGACAAATGAAAGTTGTTCCGAGACAATCTACTGTAATAGGCACACAGCTGGCATTTCGTGAAATACTTTGCCACTCCAGCCTAGCTTTGCAGACATGTGGCCCTCTATCTGTACTCATTGAAGCTTGATATAGAGGTAATGTTCCTGAGGACTACGAATGCTAGCAGCGGTTACCTACTTGTAACAAGCATGGCTTCTTATGAAAGAACCTTGTTGAGCTCCCCCGTCTTGCTTTATTGAAGTCTGCTTCACAGCCACCAGCTGCTAGTTGAGTTAGGCTACGAATATGCATGTGAACAGTTTCAAATAGCTCTCATGTTTGTTTTGCTCTAATGACAGGCTCTCGTATTATCCAATTCTGAGAGTCATTTCCAGCCATGTGGCGTTGTAAAATTGAGGGTGGTTCGACTTGAATGCATCTGACGCCTTCCTGCACCTTTAGTCCCTGATTTATGTGGGGCTATAGGAGATTGTCTTCCCAATAATATTCGGAGATCTTGATAAATTAAAGGATGCTTAAATTTTGGATCATTTGCAAATGCTCGGGTCCTTGCACCAAAATGTCCTGAGTCATATGCTTCTTGCTTTGTTAACTGCCGAATGAACCGTCAAAACAGGTATAGCACTGCTGTATCTAAATGTCCTGAGTCATATGCTTCTTGCTTTGTTAACTGCCGAATGAACCGTCAAAACAGGAATAGCACTGCTGTATCTGTAAATGGGATTGTAGTAGAGCAAAAAGGGACAGAAATGGTTAACGGGGCTAAGAAACGTTTAGCTTGCAGAAGGGAGATTGTTTGGCCGTAAGAAATCCGGACCGCAGCCGAGCATGCTAACTGGGAAATTGCAAGATGCCTGCACAAAAATCAGTGTTTTCATCACCTTGTGCAGCAAATCATGCTAACAGGGAAATTGCACAATGCCTGCACAAAAGTTGAGTGCTTCTCACCACCTTGGGAAGCAAATCAAGCAACTGGTTAAGAATCTCTCCTTAATGACCAAGATTGAGCAGATGCATTTCACTGCTTTACAATTTACCCAGCGACATAACTGAATTGTAAAAAGAAATCATTTACTATTTCATCCAACATGTATCACCAATCCTAAGGTTGGTATTTGTGAACCAAGTGGCTTGTCTCATTATTCTCTTCCGCCAAAAAGGATGTGATACTCAAGTTAACAAGATACAGATTTTACATATATCTAATGAGTAATACATAAATCCTCCAAATCGTAGATAACAGGAGACAGTCATGATACCCGTGTAATTAATCTTGCTGTTCAACTAACCGAACCATGTGGGTGATGTGTTGACAACTACACGTATAAAAGTTCATACATCGGGAAATCAGCAGAGAAGCCCCTACAACATGTTGCAGTGAAAAAAAAAAAGTCTACAGAAAAATTTGGCACTCTTGGCTACCATTTCTTGAGAACTTTCATTCTGTGGTTAAATCAATGGGTGCAGCCATATGAATGAGGGCCCATCGATTTTAATAAAGGTTGTCTGGATGACAGAAAAGTTTGACAATATCCATAATTACAGCTGTGACGTCCCTCGGATGTCAGCTCAATCAGACATGCCAATAGGTACCTGAGTTAACAATATATAACAAGAGTCAGAAACCAATAGGATGTGCGGTATCTCCCATGGAGCTGAAACATAAATGAAAAGAGAGGTCCAAAAGTTCAAAGAATGCAGAACCAGATATGTGAAAAAGGAAGAATTCAAGATAACATTAAGCATTCTGACCGACATCTCAAACATTTTTTATCATTGGGGCCTAGAACACAGCTTAGACGTGGATGTTATAATCCGTTAGCAGAAAATTAATAAGCACATAATACAGTTTTGATAGATCAAGCATAAAATTAGGTTTCCTATGCACATTACAGTATTACAGTCCAACTAAGTTTATTGGCAGGCATTTGACGCATTAATAAGAAAACCTACAACATACAGAGTAAGGATATCTGATTGTAACGTCCATATACCTACATAATGTGCTGACCAGAAGTAACATAACAGCTAACCATGGTTAAAGTTGAGCTGAAGCTCCGAATAATGTGCTGACCAGCATTAATATAACATGCTAGCCATGGTATAAACTTCAGCTAAGCTCAGAAAGTCTCACCAGAACATATATGACATACTCGCCACTTATGGAGTTCCAACTGAAATTTCGATACCAAATTTACTGTTCATTTGAGTAATTTGCACTGCTCGATGTCTTCACTTGAGCAGCATTTTTCAAATTTAGGTTTTGACTTCACAAATTTTCAACAAAGATTCGGGAGACTTGCAATATTGGTTTCAAAAGAAAATTGTTTGACATATTCTTATCCTATCTTGAAGCTTACATCTCACAGACATTGTGATTCATTTGTTAATCCACCAAATAAAAAAGAATATACAACACTTCAATAATGTGAAACATGACTATCTAACTTTTAAAAATTGTAATTTTTGATAATTTCGTTGTAAAATCATTAACTTACACAACTAAAATGATGTCTAACTTAGTATCTACACTTTGTATCTTATTTTTTTCCAAATAATTGTGTCTCAAAGTTCACGGAAACTGCTGCAACCAAACAGATTTGGCCAAGCAGAAACCGACACTGAAGCCAAGTTTTTAGACGTTGGTGCTTGCAAATAATTCTCCCTTCAAATGCTTGCTACAGGATCATAACAAATAACCCATCACTGCAGAATCATCTTGAATATTATGGAATACTTCCAAATATAGGTGCACCCTTGCCTCTGATCAGATTTTGTGGTCTCAAACACTATTGACCATATATCCTGGGCAACTCACAATATTGTCATGTCCAGAACATCTCTAGCCAAGCCAAGGAGCAATCGCCGCCTTAGGGTTGAGTTCAAGATAATTAACTGACTATGTCATCTAGTCTATGTGCATCTCCAATTTCCCCTCCAATAAAACACTTTTAGGCAAAGTGCCCATTGATGAAGAAAATAATCAGTTCTACCACAATACCGGGGTTAATTTAAAAAATGCAGCACTCCATCCCATGGTCAATTCTAGATAGGGTTGAAACTGGATCGGATACCGACATATCCATATCCATATTTGTTTTGTTTGACGAATATAAATATGGATACAAATATTATTTGGATGCAAAAATTTATATCCATATTTTAAACAGATATGGATACAATTCGGATACTAGAAGTATAGATATAATTACAGATATTACTTAGATAATTAAACTTTATGATTACAGAATCAAAGATGTTACTAAATAGATGATAAATCAAGTTAATAACATACTTATATGGTTGTATATTTTCTTAAAAATTACTAAATATCATATAAAATCATATAGAATTACATGTAGATTCGGATATTCGGATACAGATCGGATAGTTGTCTATCCATATCTATTTTCTTGATGGATATGGATATGGATACGGATATTAGTCGGATCCTCAAATTTCTATTCATATTCAAATTGATTCGGATATGAAAAAGGATCCGAACGGATAATATCCATACCACTTTCATCCCTAATTCTAGAGCTTCCAAAGTAAACCAATTTTAAATGTCGGAGTGCTTGACCATTGCATTGTGCATCATTGTTGACCATGCAGAAACTTAGGGCCTGTTTAAATGCATGCATTGGTTATCTGCAGAAAATCTGTGTGGGTAGGTGAGGTGGAGGAAAGTGAGGAGTCCGATGAAAGAAGAAAATGTCTGAGGTGAAGCAGCAAATTCAAAGTTCCTAAATTTTGGAGAGAATTTAAATCCTCTTTTAATCAAATCTGGTTATTCCAAAGAATTAGAAATAACAGGATTGGTGACTTCTTCCAACCTCATGCACTTCTTTCCCCTTGCTTCATCTTTTAACTCCTCCATCGGCATGTGAAATTATCCACAGATTACCAATGCCGACATCCAAACCCCCCCTTATCATCACATGGCTTTCTAAAACGAAAGTGGACCCATAGTAGATTGTATTGCCTTCCTCTCAGTCAGACTGTAGTTACAACAAGTTTAAGATCCTGTTCTTTATATGCTAAATAATGTAAAAAGATGACAGCAAAAGAGAAAACTGGGATACCTTATACCATGAACATTTGCACATGGCAGCTAGCACGCAACAACTATCAATACATGGAAGTAATAAGACTACAACAGTACCTGAAGCAACTAGAAAGATGAACCTGCGAAAAATTCATGTAATGTAGACTTCATAAATATTTAAGATTGAAGGTTGGGATATCAGATACTTTGACTTCAAATGACCTCATGCTTTACACCTTAAACACCCATTTAGAATATAAACCAATCTCAGGCCTTTATGACTGATAAACCTCACAAGTTGATGTCTGGAACCTAGAGAGGATGGGACTGAGATCATTAAGTTAGTCAGCACCTTGAATAAATGGCATCAACTTACTCAATCCAATTTATCATAACTTCCATCATCATTTTAATGACCTTATAAGTGCCTGCCAACAATGCATCTCTCATCACTTTCTGAAGTTGGTAATTTGCTGGGAGACGAGACTAAAGAAGAATATTGAGAATTTAGGAGGGTCAATTAGAATGAAAAGAAATGACAAATGATGACATGTAGTAATAAACCCTTTCAATTAAAAACAAAATATGCAAACTTGATATATTTAAGCCTACAATATTATTTAATGAAAATTAAACCTTCATGTCTTTCTCCTGATTATAACTACAATCAAAGTAATTATAAGATCTTCAAACAAGAAACTTAGAATTATACTCAAACTTCCAATCTGATCACATGCTCAACGAAGAACCAAGTTTCAACATCCTTACAATCTCATCCAAAGAGAACGCAGAAGTAGAAGTGATGCTCACACAATTACAACTATATCAAAAAAATTGCAGTTACAAGTCTAAAACTTATTATTTAGTCCTTCCTATAGAAAGAAGCAGACTCATGGTGCCTAAAAAATACAGATGTTTCACTTGCATCAATCATGTCTGCTACATGGAACTTGCTATCGAGTTCCTTTAGGACCTTAACTAGTGTCATTAAAACCTAATGGAAAGGAAGGTCCATGATTCCTTAGAGCATTTCTCAGCGTATGGTCAGAAAAAACTTTGACTTCTAAAAATCTTCTACCCTTGGAGAGATTCACTATCAATTTGTACTTAGGCTCATATATCTCCTTTGACATTTGCTGCAACAAAGGGAATCAATTTGGAAGTTCTGGACATTAAAATTAATGATTTCCTCAACTTCATCATGAAAATCATGAAGTACAATCATACTTGCAAGGAAACATATTATTGTTATGTGTATCTTTTTGTCCTAACACATTATAAGATATTCAACAATGTTTACAATGTCCAAAGCTACATCAAGGGTAAGTGAATAACCAGGATGACCATCATTCTCAATATATATATATATATATATATATATATGGTAAGACCATCGTTCTCAATATTGTATCATCAAAAGATTAGTTTTGCCTTTATCTTCCTTGGATATATCCACAAAAAATAACTTCATGACCAGGAGAGGAAAAAAAGAAGACTTTTTACTCCTTCCACCTCTTACCATGCCTTTGTTCTCAAAGTAAGAAAATTATTTATGCAAGAGAGATAAGAAAAATGGTATAGAGTAGTGTCCCATGCTCATACTTTATGCAAAATTTTTCATATTTTTATAAGAAATTTTACATGTATCCACCTTAGTAGCAGGAATCTTCCAGTTAGGGTGGTGCTGCATTTCAGAATCTCCTGGGAAAGTCGTCCTTGCACCCACTTACTAACTTACCAATTAATTTATATAAAGCTCATACTGTGCTCTCACACATGCTTCTAGTAACTAGGGCACTCACTGTAATTTGATTAGGTCAACTTTTTGATTAATGTTGCCATTTTACCCCTAGAGATATTCACCATTTATTTGAACATGGTATCATAAATCTCGCTTTGAGAATTCAGCAATGAGAGAAACAATACCACAAGTTATGGAGATTGTCCAATAAATAATTTCCAATTTCATCATGACTACTATCAAGTACAATCTTACATGCAATGGCAACAAATTATCATCATTACTTCTTTTATCATAGCACATCATTGGATCTTCGACAATGTTTACAATCCTGAGAGTTACATCATGGGTAGATGGATAATCAGGAACCATGTTGTTCTCAATGTAGTACGATTGAAAATTTTGTTACTTTTCTCTTTCAAAAGATCCACAAAACAACTTTACAAGAAGGAAAGTAAGGATGATTATTTCTGAAAGAAGAGGTAGAGATAAAAAAAAGTAAAAGATGTTTCATTTTCACTTAATACTTCTATGCAAGGTTTTACATCCTAGCGAGATAGGAGGCGTCCCAGTCGTCCCATCTTGTTTCTGTGAAAAAACAGGACCAAAATGAGTTCGGGACTCCGAAATCCATCCATGTAGAGAGAGAGAAAGAAAAAGAAAAAGAAAGAAGGAAGGAAGATGAAGAAAGGGACAAGGTGAAAGGAAAGAAGAAGAAAAATGAAAAAAGAAAGGGAAGAAAAAGAAAGGAAGAAAAGAACGAAGAAAGGAAAGAGAAACAAGAAAAAAAGAAAAAAAAAGAAAGCAATAAGAAAAAGAAAGAAAAACGAAAGGAAAGAAATGAAGGTAGAAGAGAAAGAAAGAAAACAAAGAAAGAAACGAAAGAAGAAGGGAGAGAGATGAAGGATATCTACATGACAGCTGTCAGGATGGGATAGGACAGTAGGACGTCCCATTCCGCAGTGATACCGAGACACCTTTGTCCCACGGGATTCAAAACTTTGCTTCTATGATCAAGGCATCATGCTCATCATTTTGGAAATGTTCCATCTTTTCATCTCTTATCAACCTTGCTATAAGATCACCATAGCTTGATCAAATCATCCTTTGACTGGTGTAGGAATTCAAAGGTTGCAAGAAGACATAAGATATAGAACTGTAGCAATACAAAACTGATGTGGTCTACTAACAACGTAAGATTGCAAGAAGACAGACTAAAAGTCAGAAGGGCGAAGGTGTAACCTTAAATCCACTGAACGAAATAACTTGGAGCCCTAGCAAGAAAAGAAATTGAACATGAAGTCTCCTAGTCTAAAACAATCGGAAAGCCTATCCCAAGAATACACGCATACACACAACATGCATGCATGCAGACAGAGGTGCAGACATGCACGTGCATGTGCATGGTTGCAGCACAGTCATAATATTCATGGACTACTCAAGAATAATTTGTATATGGAAGGTTTACCAAATTGTTCTGTGAATTACATGTCCATTGATGAACCTATCATGTATACCTCACAAGATTCAATTAAAAAAAAAAAAATTCATATATTATTCATATAATAAATGAATAACTTGTATATACTTAAGACAGCAAACACAAAAGTCCATGTCCATGCTCTTGAAAGTGATAAGACAAGCTGTGAGTGTAGGAACTAGGGGTTTGCCATTGACCCACTGATTTGGGACCCGGGACTTAGGGATTTGTTTGGAAACTAAATATTTCTTTCTAAAAAGCACTCCCATCCATTATCTCTTCTCTTATATTTTTCTCACCTGTGGTTTACCTCTTCTTAGCCTCCTCCCAAGCCCAACCTGATACTCTCCCCTTCTTTACTTCTATTCCTTTTTTCTTCTTTTTTCTCCAACATTTTTGTACTTCTAGTTAGACATGTTAACCTTGGCTATTAGTATCTATTATGCTCCCTATATTAATATGTATGTTTTGTGTATGAATATTTTACTTTTAAATGTGTTGAACTTATTCTGATTTTATCCAAATTTACCATATTTTTTTCCTGGATCCTAAATTTCTCAACCATGATGATTTATTCCCGAAAGCCAAACTTGTGACTATGAATGCGCACCCTCATGCGTGCAAGGATGTCAAAGCAACAGACACATATTACACATCCATGCCAAGTGACTTAAATTCCAAGAACTATGAACTACTTAGAAAACCTAATCTAATAACAACTAATTATACACACAATAAAGTAGAAGAAAACTAAAACTTTGCTAATATAAAAAGTTTTACAGTAATCCAGTGATTTAACATGGCCAATTTTCACACATAATAAACTAAATTTCATCATTACTACAAAATCAAAAGGTTCAGATATAGCACTTTGTCTATGATCACACATTGTAAAAAGATTAGTTTTCATCAAGACCTCTAGAGAGATAACAGACTCATTATTTCCTAAAATTGCACACCGCGCTCGTCTTGCCTAAAAGACATTTAGTTGAGGACCCCAAGTCAAGATCATCTAGGTCCAATAACTTTGTCCTTGGTATTTCTCAAGTATGTTCCATGTTCTTCCAAATATGTCATGTGGTAGTGAAATAACATGAGATTCTCCAAGATTAAGATTCTACAATTTGAGGATCAATGTTTGGAAAATCACTGCGGTGGCTAAGGGGGTTCATGGCACACATTTGATGTTGCATGGCGTAAGCTCAATGCAGCCAGCTAAAATATCTTAGCAAGCTACCTTATTAAATATCCAATAAACAATATTTCATATGAACATCATGCAACAAAGATAATGGGAAAAATCATCAATAAGAAAGATATGAAACATTGGAGGTATAAATGATAAAATAAAGATGCATATAATTTGTAACAACATCAACCCACCAAACATGGTAATATCATATATAGCATAAAAACATCAACAGCCTAATATAACATCATCCATCAAACATAAAACAACCAGCTCTCTAATATACCAGGGCAGTAGAGCAACTAATGATTACATCTACTGACATATATTAACTATTTCTTATATCGAAAGATGTGTATCAATGAGTTGCATATTTGAATGATTCAATCAATAAGGCAATTATCGATCTAGGCTGCAGTATGAAGTATAACACATGCATTTAGCTTAAAATTCAGTAATTGATTGGTATCATGACCACTTGTTATTAATATTAAGATTCAATATGCAAAGTCACATCATTATAGTAGTCATAATGTCATGTCATTACTCAAGAAACCAAAGGAGAGTCATGCTATGCAGAGTCACTGAGAACACAATATTACACCATTATTCAAAAAGAAAATGAAAGGAAACCAGTTGCTTACTATGGATTCACATTGTCCACCTTGGGCCTACCACAAAAACATCCAACTTATCAGGTTCAAGCCCACCATGGCACCATGGCACCCATCATGAGCTCAAGTGGCCTGCCAAGCCACCAGCAACCATGACATGACAGCTGAAAACTAAACCACCATGGAGGCCACCAAGGTTCGTCAAACCATGTCGAACAATGCAGTTTAGGGCATAGTGAACCAGGCGGTATAGAACATACAGAACTAGACCGGTTGGTAATTAGCACGATTTGGTCCTTCGGTCTGATCTGATTTTCTTTAATATATATAACAAATGAGCAGGTAGGCAGCCTCTCTCTCTCTCTCTC